>CATIWQ010424179.1:0-22083 GCA_949673415.1 Euphorbia schlechtendalii
ATTATAATCATAGATCCAGTGATTATACACAATCTTGTTAACCTTGAAATCACTCTTGAAGTTAACTCGAAGGCATATAACTTGATTTATATAAATGATGTAAGATGAAATACTCGTTATGACACATAGACATATCATAAACTTTGAAATAGAAAGTATAAGTAGCAAACAAAGTAAAGTTATAAGGTATGCAAGTGAAAGCTAAAGTTGATCAAACCGTATCCACACTTTAAATGGGAGTCGTCAATTCCCTCAATTCCTGCGTCTACTTTGAATTTGGTCTTGACTAGTATAGAACCTCCACTAGGATGCTATTCTTTGTGAATATCGAATAAATGAATGTTGAAGAATAGAAACTTTTATTGATAAGTTCTTTGCAATTACACTCATACAACAATCGCTTGAGTATGTGGAGAAATCTAGTGATCGAAACAAGAATCGAATCACTTATACATTTTTCTCTCTAAAACTTTGAACTAGTGAAATCTATAACTTTTACTCTCTAATGTGTATCACGCATATCATCTATTAGGCTCTCTAATATATGCCCTCTATCACAATGAAAATGGTTGGTTTTGGATCCTATTTATAAAGTGCGAAGGGTTGCATCTATCCAAATGAAGAGTCATGTCCATTGGCAAAGAGTTGCATCACTTCAATGTGATTGGATGCAAAGTTTCATCCTCATCTTCATTGGATAGGCACCTTTTCATGATTGGATTACTTCCAAAAGGTGTCTTTTCATCTGACAGTTGGTGGCAGTTGATGGCGATGATCATTTTTATCCAGCAGTTGGTAGTTGTGAAGAGTTGACAAAAAACTATCACAAGTCGCGAGCATGACATACATGTCGTGATCGTGAACATTGGTTTGTAACTTTCTGCTTTGGAAGAATGATAAGTCGCGACCTCGAATGGGTGTCACGATCATGACATGTGCTTTTCTTCATGATTCTTCTTTGCAACTCTACCGATCTTTGACATTTTCGATCCTAAGCCAATTCCTTGTGTTCCACGCATCTTTTTGCTCCTTTTTTACTCTTTTTACATAGAATTCCATCTTTGGTCATTTTACTCCAAAGATTCACCTAGTATCTACACTAGCATAAAAAAACAACTACATAACACGTTAAATCTTTTATATGAAGTATAAAATGACTTTAAACCACATTGTTTTATGATAAAAAATATCATGATAATAAGTGTAATTATACACTTATTAGAAGAAGATTCCACAGACCAAGGAGAAAGCCTACGCTAGAGAAAGCGCAAGCTAGAGGAAGTTGATGCTAATGTGGGATAAGGGAGCTCTAAGTAAAGTAAAGAGGATCCTAAAAGTATCATCCCTAGAACTGCTGCTAAAGTGGAGAAAGTTACCTACAAGGCTAAAGGCACTAAGCGCAAGAGATATGCTACCATGTGCTCAACAAAGAAAAACATCTAAGTGGTGAGCACTGATGAGGATGTTGATGACATGGAGATCATCAATTAGGGAGAACCTGCTCTTCCAAAATCTAACATCCCAAGCCCAATTCAAACTCAAACAAAGTCACTTCCAACTCAGGCTATGTTACCTAAGGTTGGCCCATCCTTGGGTCAATCAGCCAACCCCCAGGTACTTATAAATCTTACCCAAATCTCTTTTGTAAATCCTACACCTTCTTCTCCTATAAATCCTAAAATATCTTAGCCTACTAATTCCCAAATTCCCACTTCTTCTGTAATTTCTCCTTCTCATATACCTGAAACTATCAATTTCCAAGTATAAACTCCTTCCTCTCTAAACCATTCTTCATCTTCTCCAAACACTCTAACTACCATAATTCCTTCTCTTATAAAATCTAAACCAACCCCCACTTCTTCTCCTATACAAAATACTTCCTCTTCTATCTTTCTTCTAAACCAACCTCCACCTCTTCAATCGCTCTAATTGGAGAAGTTCCTACAGCTATGAATTACACTTAGCAAGGAAAAGTAAGTGAGGATGTTGTTGAGGCAGATTTTATAGCAAGTGAAGTAACTCCCTCCAGTAACAAGCTAGTCCAAGAGGACTTAGCTAACTCAATCATCTTAGCTCAGATAAGAGAGTTGGCAAGGAAGCAATTCCCAACTCTCAAAACTGACGCTAAGTTGGATGGAGTAGTAAGCTGTGTTCTAGTGAATAAAAAATTGACGGACTTGTCTACCAAAGCAAAGGCCAAGCTTCTAGAGTTTAATGTGCATTCAAGTATTCCCTTTAGATTTGTCTATTATGAAGAATTCGAGAAGATTAAAGGAAGTTTGTACACCATTTGCAACAATCTTGCAAAGGAAAGCACAAAGAGCCTGGTGGGCAAGATGGTGCTAATTCTAAACGGAATCTTTGATTTTACAGCTTAACTCAATGCATTTGTCTCTTCAATCCCCACATCTAGTGTTATTGATAATACAGTAGCAAGAAAGATGAAGGGTAGCATAGACGCTTCTGTAGAGTAGCTAAGTAGCTTGAATGCCACTTTAACAACTCAAGCTATGTAGTTTCACAAGTATGGTAAAGAACATACCATAATGAATAGGAGGAATGACAATAAGCTCAGCGATCTATCCAAGCAAGTTGAAGTAAATAAGGAACTTAGACACAGCATGTGCAAGCTGATGGAGAATATGCCCAAACTCAAGATCAGCTATGATAAGATGGTTGATAGAGTTCTTAAAACCCTTGATGAGGCTACCAAGAAGATGGAGAAACCAATGCTCAACCTTGATGTGCTTGTAAAGTTATCAATGAAAATACTGATGATTTAGTTTGAAGGAACTCCTTGAGGCAAATCTTCCTGAGCCAACTGAGCCTCTAGACCCAGAGAACGATCTCTCAGTGTACAAGAAATTGAATGCCCTGAAGGATTGTCTATTTGACATGTAGAAGAACGTAGATCAGTTGGTCACCACCAGGATATATGACTCAAGGGATATTGAATTCACGATGAAGAACATGAACAATTTCTACACTAGAATAATTGACATGGAAGCCAAGCTAAACATAGAACATTCTACTTCAAATTTCAAAGGTATGTTGCTATGCTTTCAACAGTTTGCATGTCAAGAATTTAATCAGATTGCTCATCTTAGCCGGTGCCATCATCTACTTCTCAAAGAACTTAATGATCAAGACATCCTAGCACTAAAAGGGGAAGAGCAGCTTTAGCAAGAGATATCTTTATCCATCATAGGGAAGCAAGAGGATTTCTAGGCTGATCTTGACTCCCTTAATTTGTGTCTAGAACAAATTGTAAAAGGCCAGATAATAAAGGAGGAGAAAGTAATTAAAGATGCGTAGAGGATAACCAAGTAATACAAATCTTCACTATCACAAAGGCCTCTACGTTCTAAATCTCAACAGCCTCAGCATCAATAACATCATCAGCAACACCATCAAAGTAGCCATCTAAAAGCAGCGGACCATTTTCTTCTTAATTTCGTAGATAACTATATAATAGACACAAACTTGTAATAGGTCTCCAAATATAATCACATAATGTAGAATACAATTTCTATACTGCCTAAGTTTTTATTATCAATGAAAATTCAAGTTTTTTCTATTCAAAAGTTAAGAGCTTCTTAACTTAGTACATCTGCTATGTTGTTTCTGCTTGAACTATTGTAGGAATTAATGAAAAGACCAACCTCAAAGAAAAGCTAAGTAAAATAAAGTCCCAAGTTTTGAAGAAAATTCCTCTAAGTATGGGGGAGTTAAGCTGAATGAAGAGAATCCACTCGGTATGGGGGAGTCTTATATCATCTATCAGGTATCTCTATATCTTTAAACTATTTATTCAATTAATTTATTCTACTACCTTGTTTGTTATCTATTCTAAAATGGGGGAGATCATTGAACCCAAGTTAATAATACTTCATACTACTTAAAATATTTTGGAAATAACAAATCATCTAAGATAGTGAAATTAATTAAGTACTAAGTAGACTCTTAATTAAAACAAGTTTACTTGAGCTTGTTTAAGGGAAAACAACTCAGTTTACTAAGCATTTTAATTAAGTTATGGCTTAGAGTAAGAAAAGCTATGTAAAGATAAGTATTACATAATTTAGAAGATATGGACTCAATGAAGTTGAGTAGCTTTTATTTATTAAAAGCTGATTTCTTTTTACACTTAAAGAATAAGATGAAACATATGCTTTTAACCCTATCTATGAGAGATGGAATATACTTTTGATGCTTTTCAGGAGAAAAAGTGCTAAAATTAAAGAAGATACTCAAGTGGTCCTCACAACAAAAAGGTGTCAGTAGGAAATTTTGGAGAATCCTTGCTAAAGTCCAAAGCAAAAGGCATCTTCTGACATGTGCCATTTCTTAGTGTCTCCGTGCAACTATGCAACATTAGCAATCACACAAATCACAAGATTCTATGTTGCATCTCACGCGCCTCTCTATTAGAATAGAATTTCTTGAAGTTAATGAGTTTTTGATGCATCAAGATTAACGGATTAATCTTGGGCTTCAACGTTTGAGTTTTGTATCTCTAAACGTCCAATAATTTGTTTGAAATGGACAAATTAAAAAGCTATGAAGAGAAGAGAAATTGAAGATAAAGTCTGGAAAAAAGGTTTGCAATGGCTACTTCCAAGGCCTTCATGTATAATTAGAAGACTGAAGCAAATGTTCAAATTGGTGAATCACCTTGGATTTCTTAAGAGCTGAAATACTGTCAAATTATTCCAAACATTAAGAAATTCCAACTCAAGCATTCTAAGAAAACGCAAATCAATCAATATGTTTGTAATGGAGAGAATGAAATCTCAGATTTAACATTATAAAAGGATTCAACAAATTTTGTACGTTGAAATCATCAGTTCACGTTTCTTATTCAAATCTGAGTGATAGTTTAGGAAGGATACCTAAACTATGGATTGAGATGTAGTTAGAAAGGAAGGTACTTTCTATAATCTCTTCTACCGACTATAAAGGCTTTTCCGCCTATGAAAGGAAAGAAACACTAGTAAATTAAAGCTAGAAATGGAATCCGGGGATAGGAGGTAGGCTGGGGGCTGAACCATGACAAAATATCAAGTGTTAAGCTTCTAACCTTTATCGTTTGTCTCTATAGCGTCTTTCTCATTCATAAATCTCTCTATTTTATAAATTAAGCTTGAAAAACCAATTCAACCTGAGTAAAGTACTCAGCATAGATTGAAGATAAACTAAGTCAGCGAAGTTGAGTAGTTTATAGTTCTTAGACCTGCACTTAGCACAAAGTTTCTCAGCATGCATCTAAAAACTAAACTTGGAAAATATTTTCATAAACCTTAAAATGAACCAAGTAACTGCATTCACCCCTCTCTACTCAGTTATTTAAGCTATTTTGGACCAACAAATAATTTATCGCATGATCTTGTTGATGACTTCATCTTTTCGAGCCACTTTCTTGCTACGTAACCATCCTTGTCGCGCCACTATCTTGCTACGACTCCATATATGTCTCGCCAATGTCTTGCCATGACTCCATCTTTTTCATGCCAATATCTTATCTTGATTTCTCCTTCTCATACCACTATCTTGATGCATCACCATCCTTTTCATGCCTCTATCTTACCTTAACTTCACCTTATCGTGCCACTATCTTACCGTATCACCATCCTTGTCACACCACTATCTTGCGATTTCACTATCCTTATTACTCCACTGTATTACCATGTAACCATCCTTATCGTAGCATTTTGGTATCGTAACTTCACCTTACAGTGCCACTTTCTTGCTACGTCATAATCCTTGTCATGCCACTGTCTCACCATGATTTTATCATTGTCGTGCCCCTCTCTTGCTATAGCTTCACCTTATTTTACCATTGTCTTGTCGCATCATTAGCTTTATTGTACAATTGTATTTCCATGACACCATCCTTATCGCTCCATTATCTTGTTGTGTCACCATCCTTATTGTCCCACTATCTTGCCACGTCACTATCATGCCACATCACCATCATTGTTGTACCAATCTCTTTCCACATAACATTCCTTACCATGCTACCATCTTGCCACATCACCATACTTGTCATGCCACTATCTTACCACATCACCATCCTTGTCACGCTACTATCTTGTCAAGTTACCATACTTATCCTGCCACTATGTTATTGTGTCACCATCCCTGCCCTACCACTATCCTATCATATCACAATCATCGCCATCGTCGTCGATGCCATTTCCTCTTTCTTGGCTCCCATTAGCCTGAAAGGAAATTTTAAACATCTTTTCTTTTCCGTAGCAAAGATTTCCAAACCACATGTTGGAGATAAAAACAAAATTGATTTTCCAAACCACATTTTAGAAATCAAAACCAAATCGATCTTCTGAACCATATTTTGGATATAAAATCAAGTCCATTTTCCAAACCACATTTTAGAAATCATAACCACATCAATCTTCCAAACCACATTTTAGAGATCAAATCCAAATTCCATTTTCCAAAACCACATTTTGGAAATATAAACCCTACGCACCCTTTACTACAAAAATCATTTTCATCCCAATAGAGTTAACAAGAAAATTCAGATACATCCTTATAAAATAGCTAAGCCTTCTACAAGGCAACAATTCGTGTAAGGGACAACTCTACCTCGACATATATTTCAGATAAGATCGAATTCTCTCACATAATTAGTTTTCTTCAGTTTTTAACTCTTGATTGAAGGGGAAAAATATTTTGCTTCTACAAAGTCAATTAGGAATTAAACCATGCCTTTACACAATAGTGACTTCAAAATAATTTTTTTCTTATGTGCAGATTTTCCCAGCCATATTATAAAGATCAAAACAAAGGTTATAACTAGGTACTTTAACCATAAATGTCAACCTCCTCAATATTTTGAAAGGTGCACTAACTTGCCTCAAGGTCAACGAAGATAACCAATTTCCAAGGTTACAACTATATTCATTAATCTTAGAAGTCAGCCTCGTCAATGTTCTGAAGGATGCACTATTTCACCTCAAGGTCAACTTCGATAACTCATGCCAGCTCATGTATGAATTCTATCCCTTGCTCTTTTTCTATGACCATTCTAACATGTGTCAGTAGTGAACACACGAGGGGTATATGATGGAAAATATATTTCACTTGCTCCCTTGACTTTATTCAGTTTACATTGGGATTAAAAAGATGTCGAGAGAAGATCTTTTGGTCTTATGAATCTTTCCCCACTTGAAAATACTCAAAAAAAAGCCAAAAAAAGATAAAAATACATTAAAATTTTAGCCTTTTCTTTCAGGTGAGGCCAGTACCGGCCTCACCAATCAGGTCATTCTTAGGATCAAGTTGGTACTAGCTTGGTAGATAGCCATTAAGGGAGGTACCGGCCTTGCACACAATGCAAGGCTAGTTTTGACTTTTAAAATAGCCCCAAATTCTATTTTAACTCCATTTTGACACGTCATTAATTCTTATGATCACTCTCCCATCCTATATAAACTCATAAAATTAGGGTTTGAGGGTAAAATTGATTTTTCAAATAAGAGAGTTTTTTGTGAGAGAAAGTGAGATTTTCTTCACAAAATTAGGAAAAAGCTTGAAAAAGATCCACATCTCTTTTTCTTTTCTTAGTGTTTTATTGATTTACTATTTTTTCAAGAGTTATTCTAAAGTTTAGAACACATTAATCTAGCCTTTGGGTTCCTTTTCCTTCAAAAATAAACTTTCTACCATTCTTTTCTTAAAAAATCAACCAAAAATTAACAAAAAGGGCTTGGAAGATCTTCTGAAAGGTATCTTTGACTCCCAAACTAGTGGATTCACATCGGAGAGGTAAGATTTTGAGCTTTGGAGACTCTTGGTGTGCTTGTTGTATACTTTTTAGGTTTTGAGAGAATTTGTGATTAAATCAGAAAATAGTCTGATACTGGCTTGGCTAGTGAGGTGGATACCGGTCTCATAGTTAGGTCGATCCCAGGCTTGAGGGGGGGGTACAAAGCTGTTTGTTTTTTGATTCAGTTTTTTCCTTTTTCCAAAAGCTAGTATGGCCCTATACAGTTTGGTTAGATCAATAGTGGCTTGTCGTTATCGATCTTACTTATGAGGCCAATCTCGACAGTTAGGGGGCACCAACACAGTTTCTTGATATAATGGATTTTCTAATTTTTGCCTCATTTATAGCTTTTTTTACATCTTTTACGGTACCTCCACGATAGGAAAAATAATGTCCATGACAACAAACCTAACATAATACCATGTGACATCTTCATTAATAAACTTTGCAAGATAATCGAGTCTAAAACCACCCTTTATTCAAGAAATTAGAATTGGAAACTCGAATTCTCTTTTTTAAAAAAACTAGTTGAATCATGATCTTTTTAACTATCATTCTAATCTAACTTACGTAAGCTAACCAAGTATTGTTTTGTTAACTAACAATGCCACAATGTTGTGATATATTCTCATGCTATCCTTTGTGGATGCAGGTAGATTTAGGGTTAGATTTATGCCAGATTTTTATTTCCTTCAAGTAACGCAATTTATAAATAAAATGTATTTTTAAATAAAATGTATCTAGGATTATCCCCACATATGTATTATTTATCCCCTATCCCTTTAGAATGGGCACTTTTATTTCCTTATCTGTTTATTTATTGCTTTATTTATTTACTAGTTTTGCATGTGGATTTTATAAAATGTTAAAAATAAACAAAAAAAAAAAAAACTAAAATAACATCAAAATATTTTAAAGGTGGTCACATGTATGTATTTTTAACTTATATAACAGTAAAGTAGGTAAATCATCCGGACTCGAATATTTGTAATATGGTACTATTTAGGCTTAATAGATCTAGGTTATATGAAATTTCTTGTAAGAGCTGATCTGGGTGGCAACTCCATAATATACGCTAGAGGTTTAAGCCTTGAGTCTTTCAAAACTTTGACTTCCCTTTTATGTTTGTGATAAAACCCCCATGCCCCATCTAACAAGGCTGATGCTTTGCGATAACATCATCCACTCATAGTATCCTTTTTGTTTTTCATAGTAGCATCATATTTGAAAGTGGTGAGGAACACATGGGTGAGCTCCCTATATGTTGGGTCTTCTTGTTCGGAAGAATGACATTAATCTAACAAATTCAAGAAGTTTCTTCACTTCAGTGAAGATTTTAATGTAAATCAAGTCTTCCTAGTTAAAAATATGGGAACCTTGGAATTGTAGTTGGCTTAAGGGCTTTATAGTGAGAAATATAATTTTCATCTATGAACAAATTGCAACACCTGACATTTCTTTTAGCAATAATGAGATTCTCGTCACTTCCCACCGGAGTAGAATGTTGCGACTGAAGGAGAAGGCTTAGTTTTAGTGGAGGTGATGGCTTTCAATTTCTTAGACATGATTACAATTTTGAAAAAGAGGGTTAGGACAAGCAAAAGTGACAAAAAATGAAAAGGGGAAAGGGAAATAGAAAATGGTATAGAGAGATGGTTAATAAATTTAAATCAAGAAAAATGAACATGTCGAGAGAGAGTGGGTTTCAATTTCCAACTATGAGGGTTAGTGGGGAGTTAATGGGATAAAATTTACTTATAAAAAAAGAGAGGGCCTTTAAAGAGTTTGAGATTCAAAATTATTAAAAAAAAACCACCCAAAAGTAAATGTAAATGCTTTTCACTTTCTAAAAATAATTTAATTAAAGACAATTATAAATATTTACATCTTAATTGAATAAATTAAATAAAACAATAAGAAAAAAGTAGTGGTTAGGGGACTTACACATACCACTTCCTACTATGTAGGGAACGATGGACACTAGGTTTAGTCACAACTAATAATCAGATTGACCGAGACCTTCATGATGAAATTGTTTCCATATCCAAAGTTGTGTGATTTAGAAACGAGATCTTTAGTTTTTTACAATATGATGATGAGTCCTTTCATCATGTTTAGGAGAGATTTTCAAAAGAGTTACTAAAAGGGTTCTAAACCATGGTTTACCTTTGAGGAGGCAAATGCAACTCTTTAAGAATTGAATTCATGAGCATAAATTTTTATTAGAAAATCTTGCCAATGGTGACTTAGAAGTTCTTGAAACCCAAAGAAATCTTTTCCCTAATGTAGAAAGTGGTAAATACAACATATAAATGGCATTTAGAGAAAAGCTTTCCCTTTACAAAATCTAAGGTGTTTTAGGAACTTTGAAAAAGTAATGAGGAGTTGTCAAAGCAAGTGAATAATCTTTTAAAGAAACCTGAACAATTATTCCCTGAACCTTCTTTTAGAACTAAAATATATCAAATAACATCCAACAACCTTAATCTCTCTATCAAAAATCTTAGTTTGATTGCCTAGAACCTCAAATCCATATATGAACATCAATTTGCATTATAATTACCATTTAAACAATTTCAACATCCTCAAGATTTCTTCATGCATGTTAAGCCATTATCAAAACTAAGATAACCTTGTTTAGAAGAGATGATGATGGATTTTTTTTTAAGAAAACTCAAGCTTCAATTCAAAGCTTGGAGACCAAGTTTGGGAAACTAACCAGCCTAGTGATTCTCAAAGGATTAGAAGGTCTTCCCAAGAGACATTACTGTGAACCCCATGCAGGAATGCAAAGAAAATAGAAAAGTTGTAGATTATTATGATGAGATTTTTGTGGATGATATTTATATCGTATGTGGATAATCTAATATGTTGATTAAGAAACTTGATTGCAACTTGAACTTTAAATCTCAACACCTTGAAGATCTTATGCATAATGAGGGGCAACCTCAAAAGCAACATGAGATTGCCTTAACTATAAAACTAGCAAAGATCTCCTCAGAAGAAACGTTTCCAATGAAGCGAGACCTTCCTTCATATCAATCAATGATACCACTTCCAAAATGCATAAGGAAGACCTTATTGAGATCGACTGTAAAGGAAAAATAGATTTCTCACAAACACTTTATGGTAAGCAATCTACATGGAAACCTTAAAACAATTCATCAACACAACCTTTCCTCATACAACCCTTGATTAAATATCCATTTAATTCATGGAAAGATGTGTAAGTACTTCAAAATCAAAATCAATACAATAATCCACAATTTTTGACATTTATATATGAACTTCTTTAAGTAATCTTAGATTTGGTGTCCACTTCAAACATCAATTGAAGAAACTTGTTGTATGAACCCCAACTTTTTTGCACTTTAATTTTTTATTTTTTTAGTTTGTTTTTCTTAAATGTTAGGTCTTATGTTTTGTTTGTTTTCTTCTTGTAGCTACTGCCCAATGACTTCATTTAAACGTAAATAGTAGACAATCTTATTGTTGATGATAAAACTCACAATCTAGTGAGGTTGTCCTCTTAGGGAGACCTCGAGGTTATCTCAAACTCTCTCTTTATCTTAATGGTTAACAGTAAACAAGTTTTCTTCCCCTAATTTTTTTAATTTGGAATGTCTTTCCTTACCCTATTTGTATTTCATTCTTCAATGCTTTGAGGGAAAAGCATGTTTTAAGTGCGGGGGAAGTGATGAAGACTTTGTATACCTTATTTAAAAGCTAAACTGGTCTCCAATGCTAGTGATTAAATTATATTATCAATGATTTTTTGCTAGAAGATCTTCTTTGCTTGAACTTGTGAGCTTGAGATTAATTTACTTTTTGAATTTTTTTAATGCTTTGTTATTGTTTCAATCTTGAAATCATGAATAACTCAGAATTAATTTGTCAATGGAAAAGATGCAAATTGCAATGGTAGGATTTTTAAGAACGCTGAATGAGCTTGATTGTTTTTAACCTTTAAAGGATGTAAAGTTTGAATTTTTTTTAATTTTTACTTCAAATGATTAGCCTAGATTAGTAGCATACCCTTATTTTGGTACGAACTTGAGTCATATCTTCATGTTATATATTGATTGTTGATTTTTACTGAGTGGGAAAGACTTTATTGCATTAGCTAGAACTTGCCATGGAAGATACATGTATTATGCTTATATATGATTTTGGGTTAGTCTTGTTGAGACCACATTAAATATTAAGAACTTGCAATGGAAGATTAAGGCATTAAAATTTCCCCAGTAGCCAACAGGCCAACCTACACATCAACCCTTAGCCCCTTTCAACTAGAAGCCCTTTCTTTCTTATACACTCTACAATGTAAGACCTCCTTGATTCCCCAAAACACCCAAGATATTTCAATAGAGATTTTCATCATTTAAAGGCAAATATAATATAAACTTTAGAAGACCATTTTAGAGTGAAAGATCTTCTCAACACGTAATATCCTATGAAAGTCATAATTATACAAGAAAATGAATAAGATCTCGAGACCAAAGAAAATATCAAGAATGACAACTTCAAACTTTTGTTTAGATTTTAATGTCTTATAAAAAAAGAAAAAAATATGGGAATAAAAGTTTTTGTATTTTAGTATGTGTGATGCATGAACAAAGTGTTTTTAAGGTTGAGTTGCTTAAAATAATGTACTCTTCAAGGAAGAGCTTTTGATATGTTAAAATTCAAAGGTTTCCTTTGTTCTTTATGGATACTATGCTTGTTAATCAAGATAGTAATTGAAGATGCAATGTTGCAAGGTGAAATTTCAAAAATTTAAAATTAACCCTAAAGGATCTCCTAAGCATGCCATGATTGATATAATCTAAGTTGAAACATTCCATAGATGTCAATAGGTTCATAAAACTTACAAAAGAAACCCCAGCATCCAAGTTTAGAACATTACAAGTTGATGCATGCCTCTCTCTTCAATTTAGATGCGGCGTTCCCTTAGAGCAATTCGGTAGAACTCCATTAACACTAGCCTCCAAACTAGGATAGTGTCTCCGATTGATCCACATGGATCTTCACGGACCAAAACCTCCGTTGAGGTAGAACCCGTTGGTAGACAGTAGCTGCTAGATTGCTCAAAGACCAACCCAAAAATATAAACTAAGAAGGCTCACTTTAAAAGAAAGAACCTTCTAAAAAAATTCTTGCGATGTTGGAGAAAATCATGGAGGATCTTGCAAAAGCTCATGAAGAAAAGATTTCGAACTTAGAGAGAAAGGTTGAGGTGAAGTGTGGAAGAATGAGAGAGGGGAGGCCTATTTATAGACTCCCCCTAAAAAACAATCCCATCCCACAACCGGGTTAACCGCTGGACTCTGTAGGACCCACGGGCTGACCTGCGAGCTGCCTCAACAAGTCAACCCCGCCGCAAGTGAAGGCTCGCAAGCCCAAGTTTGCGGGCGCACACTTGCTAGCCTCGAGCCTGCTAGCACGTGCAGGCTTACCTCGGGCAATAGCGGCCCGTGAGCTTTTCAGCTCACGGGGCAGACACGCAGGCCCCACTTTAAACATCTCGTGTTCATTTGGGGCCCACTTGCAACGGGAAAATTCCCTTGCTCCGCTCCATGCAATTTTTTCCCTATTTTCTCTTTTATTCCCTTTAATTATTAATTTGGTATAACCAATTAATAATTCTTTCAACGAATTTGAAAAACAAATATTCTCAGCATAGACCCAGTCTATATGTTCTTTACTCATTCTGGTAAAGACCCAAAGTTTGTGACCTCATAAGATCCCGAAGTATAGAGCTGCTAGAGGTTAACCTAAACTTGGCTTCCCATCTAGGAACCTTTAGACTCAATATTCCAGACCAATATGGAACCCTATAACTCTAGATGATTAAATGGGCTCTCTAGCAAAGGTGTATGATACCCTGATATTTGGAACGTCACATGCCTATGAGTTTATCCGGTTCTGCGGTAGTAACAAATACATAACTCTCCTTCCATCAGGTTAAGTACCCTCCAGTTTATTAAGCTCAGATTAAGTGTTAGCTCATGTAATAGCTGTAGCTACCCTGTAATTAGACTTGTTCACGAAGAACACCACTCGCCATAATGTATCAAGATTGACTAGAAACCTGTTTTATCAATCTTATACTCTAATCAGAGGTTTATGAGTATGTCTCTTCAACAAGGGGCCCTAAGGTACATCTCCCATTATATCACTATACTAGGAGTGATGGATCCCATCTTGACTACTCAACTTACCAACATGTGATCATCACTATACCCGTACTAACCCATATCACCCTGATGGCCAGGGTATGAATAAGTATGACCTAAAGTATATCAATTCCTACATAAGGTAACCAGTATCTTAGGTTTAAAGATTCTTGCATTGCTACTGCAATAAGACATGATACCAACTCATGGATATATATTTTTGAGTGTCTGTCTTATAGCAGTCTCCAATGTATTTCCCAAATACATTCATGTGTGAACTTAAGGTATCACCTTCAGCTCATGAGATCTGCTGCTTGAATCTAATCCAAGGAGTAAGCCTACACATGCTAGTCTATCTGCTTCATTGATGTCCTGTCTCAATGAAACTATTACTAGGGATATTTAGACTATTCATAGTAACATGTATGTGCAGTTCTCACACCACATAGCTCACACTATATCCTCGCACTTTTATGCTATGAAGTAGTCATGGACTTTATCTTATCAATGCACATGTATATAATACTATACATATATGATATCAGTGAGATACACAAATAAATAAAAGCATCAATAAATAACAAAGATGAGTTTATTGTTAATAACAAAAATAACAATACAAAACCGTTTATACATTATAACTAAGTAAGATATATCACCCTAATTACCTCTAGGGCATACATCATGTCTAACAATTTCCCTCTTTTACTAGAGCCGATTGCCCATTCCATGCTATACTCATTAACATGTTGTTCATGCTTAATCTAAGTTAATGGCTTAGTTAGCCCATCCGCTAGATTCTTATTCATTGGGATGTATTCTAAGCTTATATCTTTTCTACCTACTATATCCTGAATGATATTGTATTTTATGAGTACATTCTCATTTCTCTGACGAGATTGTGGTTCCTTTGCCTCAGCAATAGCCCCATTATTGTTGGACATCGAACCGAGATCACTAATAAACAACTTCCTTAGCTACTTTTAAAGAAGCTATATACTCAAATTTTGTGGTTAAATTGGTAGTCGTATCTTGCTTGAAATTTTTCCAAACAACTGCCCCTCAATTTAACATAAACACATACCTCGACTGGGACTTGTAATCATCCATGTCAAACTAAAAACTCACATTAGTGTATCCCTTCACAGAGAGATCACCTTCTCCATATACCAAAAACATATCCTTAATCCTACGTAAGTACTTAAGGATAGTTTTAACAGCCATCTAGTGCTTCTCACCTGGGTCAGATTGAAATATGCTCTTGATGCTCAACGGATGTGAGATGTCAGGTTGAGTGCATGCCATAGCATACATGATGGATCCTATCACTGAGGCATAAGGTATTCCATCCATGCATAGTCTCTCCTCTTGTACTCTCGGACACTCAGATTTAGAAAGGTTAATCCTGTGAGACATTGAGAGATAACCCTTTCTTGGCCAAAACCTTGTCTATGTATGTACTTTTTGAAAAGACTAGCAGCCTTCTAGATTTATCTTAGTAGATCTTTATACCAAGTATAAAAGTTACTTGTCCAAGGTCTTTCATGGAGAACTTCTTTGACAACCATGACTTAACTGTTTCAAGAAAATGAACATCATTTCCTATCAACAATATGTCATCAACATATAATACAAGGAAAACAATCGCACTTCCACTAGCCTTCTTATATATAAAATGCTCATTAGCATTTAATATAAACCTGATTTCTCGGATTGTCTCATCAAACCTAATATTCCAACTCCTTGATGCTTGCTTAAGTTCGTAAATGGACTTCTACAACTTGCATACCTTTTAATCCATCCTTAGATGTAGAACCCTCGGGTTGTGCCATATACACATCCCTATCCAGATTCTCATTAAGGAATGTTGTTTTCACATCCATTTGCCAAATCTCATAATCGTAATGAGCAGTAATGGCATGGCCACGAGTGTAAAGGTTTCATCAAAGTCAATGCCTTCTTTTTTACTGTAACCTTTTGCAACCAACCTTGCTTTATAGGTAATTACATTGCCGTCTCTGTGAGTTTTCTTCTTTTAAACCCACTTGCATCCTATAGGATTAATTCCACTTGGAGTATCAATCAAGCTCTAAAGTTGATTTTCTTACATGCAGTCCATCTCTGACCTCATGGATGCAAACCATTTGTGAGACTCTAAGCCTTCCATTGCCTCCTAGTAAGTCTTAGGCTCATCATCTTCCAAAAGGAAGAGATGTTTATCATCAGTGATGAGAAACCCATATCACTCGGGAGCGATTGGAGCCTAACCTGACCTACGCAATGTAGGTGTTATAATAAGTCATTCCATGATTATACTTTCTTATGTAACAAGTCTAGGAACAATTAGTTGATTATCTATTTGATCTTCTTAGTGCCTAACTCAAGATTGCTCCCACTAGCTTTTGCAAGTATGTGCTCCTTCTCAAGGAATTGATCATTTTGGAAACAAAGACTTTTTGTTCCTTGGGATCATAAAAGGTATACCCCATATTCTCCTTAGGGTAACCTACAAACAGACACCTATAAAACTTAGCACCTAGCTTATCTGAACTTATCCTCTTTACGTAAGTAGGACATCCCCAAACTCTCAGGTGAGAAAGAGCAGGTTTCTTACCATACCACAATACGTATGGTGTTTGATGAACTAATTTCAAAGATAATCTGTTTAGAATATAAATTGCACTCTCAAGTGCATAACCCAAAAATGATCTGCTAAGTTCTGCTTGGCTCATCATGGACTGAACCATATCGAGTAGGGTTTAGTTTCTTCTTTCTAACACTTCATTGTGTTGGGGTGTATAAGGAGGTGTCCATTGGGATAAAATACAATTATCCCTTAGATAATCTTGAAACTCTTGGCTTAAGTATTCACTGCCTTGATCAGATTGAAGGGTCTTCAGACTTTTCCTAAGCTATTTCTCTACTTTGGTTTTGAACTCCTTAAATTTCTCAAAACTCTCAGACTTGTGCCTCATGAGGTAGAGATAACCATATCGCGAATAATCATCGATAAAGGTTATGAAATAGATGAAACCCTCGTGTATCTTAACACTCATTGGACCACATACATCAGAATGCATTATTTCCAAGATACTAGTGGCACACTAACCCTTTCCTTTGAAAGGTTTCTTAGTCATCTTCCCCTTCAGACAAGGTTGCATGACCCATAAGATTCCCATTCCATTAGGCCCAAGTCACCACATTTGTGTAACTTAGTTAAGTGAGTTTCATTTATATGGCCTAGACGACAATGCCATAAGTATGAGGATTTCTCATTATCTAATCTCAATCTCTTAACAATGTTCATTATTAGAATTTTAGTTTTAGTAACTAGAACATAAATGCCATCAACAAACATTCCACAAGAATAAAGAACATTATCATGTCGAAATTGACAATTATTATTTGAAAATTAAATCTCAAATCCCTCATTGCTAAACATGCAACAAAAATAATATTCTTGGTGATAGCAAGAATATAGTAGCAATTGTTCAAAACTAAAACTAGGCCACTAGGAAAACGAAGGCTATATATCCCTACAGCTATTGCAGAAACCCATGCTCCATTTCTAACTCTTTGGTCCATTTCCCTCTTTTGGAATCCTCCTACTATTTCACAATCCCTGCACAAAATTACAGATATAAATACCACAACTAGTATCCAATACCCAAGTAGACTTATAAGGAACTGTAGAGAAACTCTTTATCATGAACATACCTAAAGTAGATGCCTCACTTGTTTTCTTCTTCACTTGTTTAGAAATCTAAACCTTGCAATCCTTCTTCTAGTGGCTGGCCTTTCAACATTAGGAGCAGATATTCGCAGTTCCTTTCTTACTTTTCTTCTTCTTATCGATTTTCTTCATGGCACCTAAACCCTTTCCAAAATGGGACCCACCCTTGAAAGGTTTGGTTTTCTCAACCAAAAGTAAAGCCTTTGGATCCTTTTGAATCTTAGACTCTACCATTTTTAGCATGTTGACCAACTCGGGCAGTGTGGCATCAATCTTGTTCATATAATTACTAGTCACAAATTGTGAATAAATATCAGTTAATGAGGCAATGATCAAATCCACACATAATTCGTTATCCTTCACAAAACCTAATCAAGTCATCTTCTCTATATAACCTAATAGTGTAAGAGCATGTTGTGGTAGTAAAGTGCTAGCCTGCATCTTCGTTCCGAGTAAGAGTTTTGATGTATCATATCACTCAGACTTGGCCTTCTGTAAGAAGAGCTCACGAAGGTGGAGAATCATCGTATCTAAGTTCATGCTCGCATGTAGTTTCCGAAGCTTAGAATTCTTAGTTACTAGCATTATACATGTTTTCTTTTCACAATTCTTGTGCTTCTCCCATGCCTCATGTTCGTTAGCATCAAAATAAGGTTCATTAGGGAGGAGCTCATCTAAAACATAAGGTATCCTTTAGGATGTGAGGACTTCATCAAGGAGGGGCTCATCCAAAACATAATTTATCCTTTTAGATCTGAGGACTATCCTCACTGCACTGAATCAATCAGTAAAGTTAGAACCATCTAGTTTGTTATCAAGAATTGAACGAAGGTTTATGTTTGGATTCATTATTCAACCTAGATATAAGATAGAAATTTCTTAGACATTACTATATGTACATGCATTTAAAATAAGGTCTTTAATTAAATACATAATACCTACTATTTTCTTGACATTCAAATAGCCCCTTCTATTTAAATTCAGGAAATTTAGTCTAACCAATTTTCCTTAGTAGGTAGCATCCATAGTCATTCATTATGATCCCCGCTATAGTAGGTTAAGCCATAACAAGATAACCATGGTTCGAACCTTTCCATTTACATATCATGCAATTGCTAATCCATTTGAGTTTTCTTTCTCAAAATTTGCATACCCAATTGTATGACTCCTCAAATGTGTCTCTAATCTGGCATTAGCTCCAATGATATGGATAACTAACCCATTTTTGGTTAAGGCATTAACCCCATCTAGTCTCATGACCAAACACATGTTAAGGGAAAGCATGTTGTACATGTCCTTACATCCATTAATAAGGTTCATATCATGACTTATAATGGGAAGACAATCTACCACCTTATTATTGTTGTAGGGATTTTATTAGTGTCGCTAGTCTCGCCCTAGTCTAGGTTTTATACGATGGATATGATTATGATATTAATAATTCCAGGCTATTTGGAATAATCAACTCTAAGGGAACATGCTCAAAACTGATATCATAATAATTCAATTATGCCAAGACTCCACATATCATGCAAAAAAAAAAGGTCCATGTTTAAATTATTGCACCTATGCCTATAAGTTTTAATTAACAACTTAAACCACATTTGTAAAACCATATGTGGAATATCCAATTACCATACTAGAAATCAACTAATTCATAAAAGTCCCTTGGGTACACTTGAACCTAATACCGATGGAGATTTTCATGTAGGAGAGGCCCCTTGAAAGTCAATGAGCATCTAAGTCTAATCCTTGCCAAAATAACCATGGGCACTTTGATTTGTTGTACAATGGATAACTATGATCTAAAGATTTCGTTCTTTAATTGAGTGAAGTACGGGGCGATCCTTAATTAAAGCATTTACACATGTGGTAAAACATTGTTAATTTATATGATAATCTCCTACACTATTTTTAAGCAAAAACCTTAATCTACTTATCACATCATTTTCTATAACAAGAATTGAAACCTAAGTCATCCATAGCATACTTCAATCAATTCATAGAAAATACCAATTTCAATGTATTATAATTAATCATGCATAGCATGACACAAGGTCTAATACCACTGTTGGTTAATCAAGATAGTATTTGAACATGCAAAGTTGCAAGGCGGAATTTCAAAAACTTAAAATTAACTCTAAAGGATCTCCTAAGCATACCATGATTGATATAAACTAAGTTGAAACGTTCCATAGATGCCAATAGGTTTATAAAACTTGTAAAAGAAACCCTAGCATCTAAGTTTTGAACATTACCAGTTGATGTATGCCTCTCTCTTCAATTTGGATACGGTGTTCCCTTAGAGCAATTTTGCAAAACTTTATTGGCACTAACCTCCAAACTAGGATAGCTTCTATGATTGATCCACATGGATCTTCATCAACCAAAAACTCCAATGAGGTAGAACTTGTTGGTAGACAGTAGTTGCTAAACTACTCGAAGTCCAACCCGAAAATATAAACTAAGAAGGCTCACTTCAAAAGAAAGAACCTTGTAAAGAATTCTTGTGACATTGGAGAAACTAGTTGAAGATATCACAAAAGCTAATGAAAAAAAGATGTCGAACTCTGAGAGAAAGGCTGAGCTGAAGTGTGGAATAATTAGAGATGGGAGGCCTATTTATAGGGAGAGGGGGAGTTGTAGACTCCGCTTTAACAATAATGTGGGATTGGAATATTCCTATCCCAAACCAGGTTAGTCATGCGAGTCCCTAGGACCCGCGCACTACCTCCACAAGGCAAGCCCTAACAGACTTCCCTTGTGCCGCAAGCTTGGGCTTGCGACGCGGCAAGCCCCTACAAGCGCTACCATGGGTAGCGCTTACGGGCTTGCAACCTGCTAGCGCATGGCCTTACCCCCCGCGCTAGCAGCCTATGAGCTTTTTAGCTCGTGGGGTAGTTACGCAGTCCCCACTTTGAACATCTTATGTTCGTTTGGGGCTCACTCGTAAGGGGAAAGTTCCCTTGCTCTGCTCCGTGTAATTTTTTCCCTATTTTCTCTTATTCCCTTTAAGTATTAATTTGGTCTAACCAAATTATTATTCTTTCAATGAATTCAACAAACAAATATTCTAGGCATAGACTCAGTCTATAGGTTCTTTACTCAATCCGGTAAAGACCAAAAGTGAGTGACTGTTTGCCACTTTTCTACTGATAATATAAAAGTTCTAAATATGAATAGGTGTTGTCAGTACCGCTTATCAAATAGAAAAATGATGATAACTGTAAGTATACAGTTGCAATGTAGTTTCAAAAGATATCGATCCCACAAGGAAGGAATTCGGTTCTAGATATCAAATAGAGTTACGGGAAAGAAAATAGACCAAAGGCTTCTTGACTAGTTTTTTTCATAACAGATCCCGCAGCCATAGTATAAACCACTCCTCTTGTTGCATGATTTATTCCATTGTAGAAAGTTTGCAGAATCACATTTTGGGGTAAACCATGATGAGGACAAACTCGTTGAAGTTCCTTATAACGTTCCCAGGGTTCATACAAGGATTCACTAACCTTTTGAGTAAATGAAGTAATTTCTTTAATGAGTCTTGCGGTTACAGCTAAAGGGAAGTATTTAGTCAGAAAGACTTGGGCTAATTGATTCCAAGTGGTGATTGAATTTGGGGGTAACGAATTAAACCAAACTTTCACTTTATTACGGAGCGTAAATGGAAATAAGTGAAGTTTAATTGCTTCATTAGGAACATTGTGAATTTTAAAAGTATCACAAAATTCTAGAAAGTTTGCAATGTGAGCATTTGACACATAAATATAATTGCCCTTTCCCCAACAATTTGTTCTCAGGAACGCACTTGCCTTCCCTGGCAACGACCCCAAAAACTTGTTCGCCACTTTTCTATTGATAATATAAAAGTTCTAAATATGAACAGGTGTTATCAGTACCACATATCAAATAGAAAAATGATGATAACTGCAAGTATACAGTTGCGATGTAGTTTTAAAAGATATCAATCCCATAGGGAAAGAATTCGGTTCTAGATATCAAATAGAGTTACAAGACGAAAGAAAATAAAATATGTGAAGGGTTTTGAATGGTAAACTAATGAATAAACAGATGCATGAACAGATTTGAGAAGATGCAAAGTATATAGATATTCCCCAAGAACAAGTATACTAGAGTAAAATATGCAAAATAAACAAAGTTTTTCAAATCACTAGATAACTTCAACAAACTTGGTTCTAGATGGCCAAATATCCTATAATTCACTGTAGAGCAACACATGAAATGACTTTTCTAAATCTGGGGTAAATGAATTATGACACTTATAAGAACCTGGATAAAAATAATACTATGCTTAGTACGGGTCACCCTCACATAGCCATATTTAGCAAGTTACCACTCCAAAAAGGTTATCTCACTAA
>CATIWQ010424210.1:0-26638 GCA_949673415.1 Euphorbia schlechtendalii
CCATATTATACTTACGATTTACATGATAAATATAATATTCTTATTTCTAGACATGTTCACGAGCCTGTTAACGAATTTATACATGAGTAGTTCACGAATATATCAGCGAGCCGCTTATCCTGCATGTTCACGAGCTTTCGAGCTGAGTACCCCGTTGTTCAAGCTCTGTTCGTTTATTAAACAAATATTAATTTTTGTTCACGATCAAGCTCGTTTATTAATGAATTGAGTTAGAACGAGCTTTAGCCAAGCTGAACATTAAACAACTCACAAGTAAATTTTTTCATTTACAATTTACCCTGAATGTAAAATATCTACACAAAGGGGTAGTATAGGTGTAATTAGTAATCGGGTATATTGTTATCAATTATTTGTTTTGAGTTATAAGTAAATAAGTTAGGAAAACAGACTCTTGTTCACAATTTCCGATCCCTTAAATATATCCAGGTGGTTTTAGACATTTGATCGATTTCTTGTTGGATAATATTTTTATGAAACCAAATTTTATATTATTTATAGTCTAATATTAACTTGTGGAGTTCGTGTAACTGGTAAAATCAAAGTACTCCATAGTATTTTATTATAATGTACAGCATGTACTTCCCATTTTAATACTCCTAATAAAACTTGGAAAAAAGATATAAATATACAGATTATGTTATTTCCCGCATAGTCTTCAACTAGTCTTCCCAACGATCAACTAGCACCTACTATTTTAACAAACTTACCTCATCATTTTCATAACTTCATATCCTATGGCTACGTCAACTTAAAATCTTTTCGAGAGATATCCTTCTTCTTGAAGAGAAATATAAGATATTACATAGGGTAAGGGTTGGGTTTCAGATGAGGAACTAGTATATTGATTTGCTTACTTCATTCCCATTTTTTGTTATTTACTTACAAGTAGATTTCGATAGTTCTAGTATTGTCTTCCATAATTTTAAAATTATTGTTCGTATGTTTAAAAAAAAATGTTCTCGCATATTTTTCGAAAAGCATGAAAAAAGCAGGGTATACTTTCTTGGAAAGCACATGAGGATAACTCCAAACTCTTAACTGCCATTGCCTCATTTAACCATTGATTAGTTGAGTATTTATACTCATTATTTAATCATAAATTTACTTTTATCTCATGATTACAAATAATATTAGCAATTTTTATGATTGATCGTTGTCAAATTTTAAGTTTAAACTCCAAAAATTGGATGTATTTGGTCATTAAATTTTAATATTTGTTAAAATGTTGCTCTCAATATACAAGTTATCATGCTTAAATAAGATATATGTGTACGGTCGTATCAAAAGACTTTCTTTGTCTATCTAGAAGCGTGATGTTCAATAAAATCTGATATTTATTTTAAGTGAGCTATAGGTACTCACAAGAATAATATTTCTACAAATTTATTCACCAAATCAAGATTGAAAAGTTAAAGCATAGCTACACGGTTAAACAAAATAATTTAAACCAGTTTGTGATTGGTTTCCGTCATTGTTGTCATCGAAGGCTCCATTTTCAAGCTTTTTTTCTAAGCATAGATTTTGACCGTGAAAAATCAATAACAAACACTCCATAATTAATTAGTAAGAGTCAAAATCTTTTGTACGATAATAAAATATGTTGTTTTATAAAAAATTTATAAATGGAACTTTTTGGGTGGGAAAGCAATCCCAGACCGATCCTTAATTTTAAAATTATAGATCAAAGTACGAACAATGAAGAAATACACAGAAGTGTTTAGGTCAAAGTTATGAAATGCAGAAGTTTGAGGGGAAGTGCAAATTCAACTTTTCTTCTATTTCCACTTACTTTTTCAAATTAAGAAAACTGAGGAAGTTCAGTGAATAAACAGCAGCTTTTTTTCATTGGTTTTTTGGAGTTTGAACTTTGAATTGAAATTGCAGCTTTATTAAATTAACTTATCCTTTTGTTATATGTTTTTAATTTCTTACCCTGTTAGTGAAAGAGTATATATAATGTGAAAAGGTTAAAAAAAGGTAAAGTAAAATGGGAACAGAAAGAAATGAAAGAATTGAAATCCTGAAAGGGGTAAAATTAATTAATTAAAGTTTGGGAAAATGCCAGTAAATGTGACCAATTAATTCAGAGACCACTAATTATTAGGGTCTCCCTTTGCAGAAATGTACCATGTGCCTTTCTGCATTTTTCTGACTGTCCTTTAAGTCCATCATTTTTTTTTGTAAATTTGATGTTAACTAGACATGTTCAAAAGTTGGGGTACCCGCTTAACCCGGCCCGAGCCTGCTTCAACGAGTCAGGTTTGGACACTCGTTTTTTAAAAAAACCTGACCCGAGCCCGAGCTTGTTGAAACCCGAAGATTTATGAGCCGGGTTTGATTTTTATATAAATACGTAAACCGGGCCCGAACCCGGCCCGATGAATAATTTTATTTATTTATTATATATTTATACATTAAATTTATAATTATTTTAAATTCCTATATTTTATCCTATTAAATTTTTATACTTGATTGCAATAAATATTACTAAATATTAAAGATTTTAAGTAAACAATGCAATCATATTAAAAATTTAAACATATTTTGATCAATTTTATATTTTTTTAACTTAGTTTAATAAAAAAATTTATAACAAAAAAAATATTCATGGGATTGGACTGGGTTTGGGAATGATCTTGTAAACCCGGCTCGAACCCGGCTCGAACCCGAAGTTCTAAAGTATGGGCCTGGACCAGGCTTGGGTTAGCGTTTTTTATAAAAAAACCCACCGAACCCGGCTCGACCCGCCCGATGAACAAGTCTAATGTTAACCCCCATAATTATTACATTTTTCAGTTAGGTGGCAAATTTAGGAGACTTTTGTGGTAGTAACAAGGGTTTGTGACATTATGGTCGATGATAGTTTTTTATGATCCTTCTGCATGTTGTTTTAATCTTTTATTCAAATTAGTTAAATTGAAAAGAATAAAACCTAAAAGTTTGATTTAATATTGTTGTGCGCAAATCGGAAGCTGAGCAGAATCGGAGTTTCTTTGTCGTAAAAACATAAATCGCTCAAAACTTTACAGAACTTAAAATATCGCAGAAAAGTAAACATGCATAAAGAAAACACAAGATTTAACGTGGTTTCCAAAATCCTTTTTAGGGATTTCGACTATTCCACGAGGGAAAGCTCTCCGGCAACGCTTTATTAACCTCAAATAAATAAAGTACAGCCAAAACAAGTCCAAGAACAAACAAAGAATCGCACTTCTCTCTAGTTACAATAGGATTTACATAATCAGTAAAACCCTAACCCAAAGAAAAGAAGAGACAATCAAAGGTGCTGAGAGTACAAGAACAAAGGTTTACAAAGTGTAACTCTTTGGGAAATCAAGAAGAAACGAAGAAGAAGAAGAAGAAGTTTAAACCAGTGAACCCAAGAGGAACTCAAAAACATCCTCTTCACAAACTTCTCTCTCTAAATTCTCTGAACTCAGCAACTCAGCAGCTCAGCAAGAAACCGGGACAAAGAGAACTTCTATAGCTAGGGTTAGAGACTTTAATCTCAGTCATTGAGCTCCCTTCAATTCAACGGTTCACATAGATCAATGCAATCAGTATTCTGCAACTTGGGCTTGGGCTGAACTTTGAACATTTGTGATTGACAGGCCCACAAGCTTCAGTGGGAGATGTTTGAACAGGCCCAGAGTTAAAGACCAACATCAACCTCACAAATCTCCACCTTGATTTGAGTCTTTCAGCTGCTACCATGGATGAGCCTTCCCCAAGGCTACCCATAAGATGTCAAGTTTGTTTCAGTATTCCAAGATGACAGAGGGCATCCTGAAACTTAGAAACAGAAATAATCTTGGTGAATATATCAGCAGGGTTAAGAAAAGTAGAAATTTTCAATACATTCACAATGCCACAAGCAATAACATCCCTAATGAAATGTAACCTAACATCAATATGTTTAGTCCTTTCATGAAATACAGAGTTCTTGCTTAAATGAATAGCACTTTGAGAATCACAGAAAATATTTACATCATTTTGCTTAAATCCTAACTAAGAAATTATTCACTTTAACCAAATTGCTTCTTTAATAGCTTCAATTAAAGATACATATTCAGCCTCAGTTGTTGACAAGGCTACAATGTGTTGCAGATTATTTCCAACTTATCATATTATCACCAAATGTAAAATAATATCCGATTGTTGACCTTCTTTTATCAAGATTAGCAACAAAATCAAAATCACAATATCCACATATTTTAAAGTCATTATCAAAGAGGACTTAAAGTTAAGGCACAAAGAACTAAAGTTCTTTAAATATCTACCCAACCACTTCACTGCATTCCAGTGACTTTTATTGGGATTAGACATGAATCTACTAACCATACTAATAGCATAAGCTATGTCAGGTCTTGTACAGACCATGGCATACATCAAGTGGCCCACAACATTAAGATAAGGAATTTTACTCATGAATTCAGTCTCAGATTCACACAAGGTTATAGTAGTAGCAGATAGTTTAAAATGAGCACCTAAAGGAGTTGAAACATATCTACCAATGTTCAAGTTGAACTTATCCAAGACTTTAATAACATAATCAGACTGAGACAAGTGCAAGGTACCATTATTCCCATCTTTGATTATATTCATGCCTAAAAGTTTCTTTGCACGACCTAATTCTTTCGTACCGAATTCTTATTTTAACAAAGCAAGAAGTTTCTCAATGTTCAATTTAGATTTACTTGCAACAAGCATATCATCAACATACAGAAGAAGATAAGTAACAAAATCTTTAGAAGAATTAGAAAAGTATACACAAAAATCAAATTGACTTCTTTTAAAGTTATGTTTGGTCATAAAATCATCAAATCTCATATACCACTGCCTAGGGGCTTGTTTAAGACCATACAAAGACTTTTGAAGCAAGCAAACACAATTTTCTTTACCCTTTTCCACAAAACCATCAGGTTGATTCATATAAAGTTCTTCATCAATGTTTCCATGTAAAAAGGTAGTTTTAACATCAAGTTGAATCAATTCAAGATTTAACATGGCAACAATAGCAAGCAAAATTATAATGGATACGTGCTCCACAACAGAAAAAATTTCATTATAATCTATTCCCTCTTTTTTGAGGAAAAACCTTTATCTACTAACCTAGCTTTGTACCTTTCTTTATCAACACCAAGAATCTCAGGTTTCAACTTAAAGATCCATTTACAACCTATTACATGTTTGTTAGTAGGCCTAGGTATAAGTTTCCAAGTCTCACTTCTACTTAAGGAGGAAATTTCCTCTTTCATAGCATCATGCCACAGGTTCCATTTATCATGACTCTTAGCATCAGTATAAGTCAAAGGCACATTATTGTCAATAGAATCATAAATGAGATAAGAACAGGCAACAAAATCACAAGTCAAACAATCATACACAATGTAATCTGAATATTTAGCAGGCATCCTAGTATTCCTTCTAGGTCTTATATTATCCAAATTATTATCAGTATTACCAGTATTGTTTTCAGGGTCATGGTTTTCTACAGGTTCCTTAACATTTTGATCCTCAACATAGTCAAGTTCATGTTGTGGAGGGGTTTGTAGATTACCAAGATCAGTGTTGCCATTATTATAAAACTCCACCTCAAAGATAGACATGTCATTAGACTCAACTTCTTGATCAACAGATTTATCTTTAAGAAACTCATTTTCATTAAACTAAATTTTCTACTAACAATAACTTTATTGTCATCAAGAGACCACTATTTATATCCCTTATTTCCAGTGGGATAACCAATGAAAATGCATTTCTTAGCTCTAGGTTCAAGTTTAGACCACACATTATGAACAAAAGCAGTACAACCAAAGACCTTTAGATTATTATAAGAGACAGCATGATTATTTCAGACTTCATTAAGACATCTAAAGGCTATAGCACTGGTAAGAGATCTATTTATCAGATAACAAGAAGTTGAAGCAGCCTCAGCCCAAAAACTTAGGGCTCAGACCTGACTTAGTGAGAAGACATCTCACTTTATTAAGTATAGTTCTATTATACCTCTCAACAATTCCATTTTGCTGAGGGGTATAAGTACAAGTCATATGTCTTAATATCCCATTTTTAGCACAGTAATCATTAAACTCAGTATTGATATACTCTAAACCATTATTAGTTCTAAGAACTTTAATTTTCTTATCTTTTAGATTTTCAACTAAGATTTTCCATTCACAGAATTTCTCAAAGGCATCACTTTTATTCTTTAAGAAATAAATCCAGACCTTTCTACTGTAATGATCAATAAAAGTAATGAAATACTGAGAGTCAGACAAAGAACATAGTACAAAAGAGGAACCCCACAAGTCACTATGCACATAGTCAAGGCATTCAACAGATTTAAAGGTTGTAGGAGTAAAAGATTTCTTATGTAATTTACCTAAGATGCAAACTTCACAATTTTCAACTTTGTTAAAATGAGGTATAGTAACATTACCTTTCTGATTTAGTATGACCAACACCTTTTGACCAATGTGACCCAAACTCTTATGCCACAGGTTCACAACATCAAATGTAACCATGCTAGTATTACTTTCACAGATAAAAGAGCCAGTTAGAACATACAAACCATATGCATGAATCACCTTTTGATATAAGTAATTCACCATTCTCAGCATGGAAATTGAAACCAAGATTATTAAGGAAGCTTAGGGGTATCAAATTTCTTTTAAGATCAGGTATATATCTCACATTATTTACAATAATGATTCTATCATTCCACATTCTCATTATAAGAGAGCATACCCATTACAACTTGACATCCTTTAACTTCCTTTAGATTTACAAACCAATCAAGATTAGGACACATATGATAGGTGCAACCTGAATCAAGGATCCAATCAGTTTTATTTTTAGCATTGCTAACAGTTAAAGCCTCAATATCAAAATCAGTGGAGGTGTTAGCAACTCCACATTCATGGTTATAAGATTCTATCTTAGTTAGTATCTTGTTACAGTATTTCCTAATGTGGCTCTTTTCTTTACAATAGTGACAAGTTTTATCAGTGAAGAACTTAGGTTTAGAAGAATCTTGATTACCACTAGAATTATTCTCAGAATTTTTCTTATCATGCCATTTATTTTTCCCTTTACCTTTAGATTTAACATTCAACACCTCAGTAGAAAGGTTTGAAGACTTACCTTGAGAGTGGCCTTTCAATTCAAGTTCTCTCACTTTGAGAGAATCAATTATGTCCCCGACTTCGAGTGTTTCCCTTCCATATTTTAAGGCATCTTTCATATTCTTGAAGGAGTCAGGAATATCATTCAATAACAGAACAGTCTGAGTATCATCAGTAATAGTTTCTCCTACTTTTTCAAGGTCTACAATTAGCTTTTGAAAGTCATCTATATTTTCATCAACATTTTTAGAAGCAGACATTTTATGGCTAAAGAGTTGTTCTTTCAAAAAGGCTGTTCTAGACAAAGAGGTTGTCATATATAGAGACTCTAATTTAGACCATAACATTGGTGCGGTGGTTTCATTCCTAACTTTCTTAAGAATGTTATCAGAGAGATTTAAAATAATCAGGGCAAGTCCCATCAAATTAGATTTTTCTATTTCAGACAAAGAAGATGGTAATGCAGAATGACCCTCAAGGGCTTTAACATAGTGTTGTTGAACTAAAATAGCCCTCATTTTTCTTTTCCAAGTACTAAAATCTATTTTCCCATCAAACTTTTCAATGCATTTTAGAAGAAGACATTTTAACAAGAAACGATTCAAGATTCTCCAAAGCAAGGTAATTTATATAAATCAAATATTATAGCAGAGTTCAAGATCAAGAAACCCTAATCTAGCATGCAGTAAACTGAACCAAATAAAGACAAGATTAAGGAAGGAGATCACACGGAGTTGAATGCTCTGATACCACGTGTTGTAAATCGAAAGCTGACCGGAATCAGAGTTACTTCGTCGAAAAAACACAAATCGCTCAAACTTTACAGAACTTAAAATACCTTAGAAAAGTAAACATGCATAAAGAAAACACAAGATTTTACATGGTTTCCGAAATCCTTTTTAGGGATTTCGACTATTCCACGGGGGAAGGCTCTTCAGCAACGCTTTATTAATCTCAAATAAAGATAGTACAGCTAAAACAAGTCCAAGAACAAACACAGAATCGCACTTCTCTCTAGTTACAATAGAATTTACAAAATTAGTAAACCCCTAACCCAAAGAAGAGAAGAGACAATCACAGGTGCTGAGTGTACAAGAACAAAGGTTTACAAAGTGTAACCCTTTGGGAAATCAAGAAGAAATGATGAAGAAGAAGTTTAAATTAGTGAACTCAAGAGGAACCCAAAAACGTCCTCTTCACAAACTTCTCTCTCTAGATTCTCTAAACTCAGCAGCTCATCAAGAAATTGGGACAAAGAGAACTTATATAGCTAGGGTTAGAGACTTTAATCTCAGCCATTGAGCTCCCTTCAATCCAACGGCTCACATATATCAATGTAATTAGTATTCTGCAACTTGGACTTGGGCTGAACTTTGAACATTTGTGATTGACAGGCCCACAGGCTTCAATGGGAGATGTTTGAACAGGCTCAGAGCTAAAGACCAACATCAGCCTCACAAATATTCATATTCAAATACATAAAAAATATTATATAACTTCAGGGAAACAAAATTTAGCTGCTAAATAAGTTGTCTACACACCTGTTTGTCATTGATTTCAGCTATTATTTCAAACTCACAAGCTTTTCCTTTGATAGTGATATCAAGATATGTGATATCAAGATAAGCATACACCTAAACCCACTCCCCTAAACCTACTCCTAACTAGGCCGCCCTAAGCCTATGCCTACATCTAGGCCCACTTGCTACTATCATTATCACTTTCTATCTATAAAAGAGAAACTCATCTCCTTCGTAAGGTAACTCAACTCCATACAACAAAGCTTCCATTCTCCTCCATCTTAATAACTAACTTAAGCATCGGAGGGGATTTGCCGGAACCCCGGCCAAGCCTTGTTTTGTAGGTACTCGACGGGAATCTCAACAGAGCACGAAGGACCTCGAAGAATCGAAAACCCCTCGAAGAATGGAGTCCGATCTAGATGTCTTTCTTGGCATCAACATGTAATTTCAGAATAATATTGCTTTTTCAAAGTAATTAGTTGATATCTAGTAGAAAAAAAATTGTGAGCTTTTGGAAAAAAACATCAGCTAACGACGGGAATCTTAACAGAGCACGAAGGACCTCGAATAACCGAAAATCCCTCAAAGAATGAAGTCCGATCTAGATGTTGTTCTTGGCATCAACATGTAATTTCAGAATAATATTGCTTTTTCGAAGTAATTAGTTGATATCTAGTAGAAAAAAAATTGTGAGCTTTTGGAAAAAAACATCAGCTAATTCCAATAACCATGTAAAAGTTACACAATACATATATATATATACACACACTGAATAAATTTGAATTAACCAAGCTTAAAAAGGAAAATAAGTACTTAAAAAGATTGCCCTAATATGGGTAGACAAACCAATATGATATTATGCAAAAACGGTAATTTCTTACTGTGATGTGCGTATGACCTTTCATGCCAGACAACAGTGATATAAAATCAATGTAATAACAATAATATAAATAAATATTTATCATGTTACAAATATGCCCACTAGAGAAAACGTATATTATACCACTAAAAATTATCATATAAAATTTGAAAGAAATCATTATATAGTAAATTAATATTATGATTAGACATTGTTAATTAGATAGGATAAAGATATGGGTTGGTTTTGTATGGCTATTTGGGATTAGTTTAATTTAGATGATTATCTGTTAAGACTAAATTAATGATAGTGGGTCCAGTTGGAATTTGCTGGCTGATAGTGTTGTTGAAATCATAGAATATTTGTTTGGTTTTAAAATATGTAAATTTTTTTTAGCAAATTAAGCAAAAATGATTAGAAGTTACCTCAAAGTTTTTGAATTTGGCCACCCTAGTATTGAATGGACAAAAAAGTACTTCATTAGCCATTATTACCTTCATCTAACTTATTTGTAATTTATTGACCACTATGAATTATAATCCGTCCACTTGCTCTAATACTATATAAATATTTATATATAATTTCAAAATCTATTATTTAAAGCTGAGATTTTTTTTATCCAGGGCTTGGTGGAATATAAAGTTAATTTTATTGGTTATCGTGAATTACATGTTTTTCTTTACAAATCAACTCCTTCAGTTAAATTTCCGGTCTGTCATCTTAAACATGGTTATTTTGTTGACTTTTGCCTTTAATTGGAAAAATAGTGTCTTCAATTGAACCAAAATATGTTTATAAGCGTGTGCATATTAACTACGGTGTGGGATAGCGGCCATCCCACCCTTCACTGAAAAAAATGAAAATAGTATCAACATTTATTAGCAATCAATAATTTTATTTTCTTGTTCAATCTCCCTAACTTCAATTCATTTCGTGACTGTCAGCTTGTAATACACATAACAAATTGTATAATTTTTTAATTCCTTGTAGTTGAATAGATGAATATATAGGTTAAAAAATAAAAACAGAATATTTTTTTAAAAAAAAAAACAGAGTATAACTAACAAATTGCATGCAATGAAAAGAGAAACGAAATTGCGCTGGTGAATAACTAGTTTTTGGCTTTAATTTATCTTAAAGTGAAAGATAATCCAACTATAACTAGTAGTACTATTAAATAGCATGTTTTGTATTGTATATGTTTACCTATGTAATAAGCGAATATGTAACCTATCTTCAAATTCCAAAACCTATAAAGACTACAAACAAAATAACAAATAATTTATTCTTATAAATAATATAACATATAAAAAGTAACATAATCCTTAAAGAGGCTGATTATCCTAATCCTAAATTAAATAAATAGAACATAGGGTAAGGCAGCTTCTAATATTTTTGCCCAATAAATGTGCGTTGTGTTTTTTAGGTAAATTTAGGCAATTTCTCTTTGCCAAAACTAATTTAGCTTGAACCAATATCCTCCAAAATTAAATTAATCATAAAAAAATAGTAGATAAGAAAAATAAAAGTTAAAGAATAAAAACAAAAGAAATCAAGTGGAAAGGGAAGTGTGAGGATGAGCTGTCCCACTGCAGTAGATGCTTACCTGCGCTGTCTTAGCTGGATTTACCCAACATTGTTAATAAATTTTAATCGCCATCCTTAATTAAGTTTCAATAAATTTTTTTAACAAATAAGGAAGAACAATACAGTTAAGTAGCTAAGCTTCTAGGAGAAATTAAACAAATGATCCAACTTCTTTGATGTAGAGGCCCAATTTGTAAATGTTGTTTTTCAATGTTACTAAAATCACACTTGTTCATCGTTTTCAATGGATAAACCGCTAAATGTCGTTGAGTCCAATATGGTTGATAAAATTGACGACAAGGAAGATATTAGGCATGACAAGTTTGTAAAACTAATTGATAATAACTTTAGCGATATAACATTTGACATTTTTTCCACATTAATGATCTTATTTCTATAATAAATTAGTACCAATAGGTAGACATGTTGCATGAGTTGGGTGCCTGCCTGGCCTAGCCTGAGCATGTTCTCATTGGTCAAGTTTAGATACTTATTTTTATAGTCATAATTGAAAAATACAGTTCATTAATAAAAAAAAAGAAACAATTACAACTCTAGTAAAAGAAAGATGAATATGAAGTCAAACTTCTCTATCTAACAATTGTGCAACATGATTCGTATACCAAGATACATGAACTAGTCTAACAATACTAAAATAAGTTTACCGAAGATAAAACATCGGACAAAACACATCACATAACTCAAATACACAAAACTTGATTTTCGTAAACAAACATATCATTGGGTAAGACTTAGTAAAAAAACAAAAAAGAAACGTTGCAAACTATATTTTATTCACCTTTCAGCTAACGATTTCACCAATCCACAACCATAAGAATTCTTCTTGCACCATAATATCAAATTAACCTATGTTGCAGATCTGAAACGATATTGCCAATATATGGATGTCTACTGTTAAAAAGATCATTAAATATCTTGTCAAAGACGGATAAAGTTTCAAACCAGTTGCATAACTTTGAAGACTGTGCCATGTAGCAACGAATCCATGTTTGAAGAAGACGATCGTGTAATGGACGATAAAAGAGTACTGGATGTAAATTATTCTCATAAAAAATACTGAAACTAAAACAATAAAGAAAAAGAAATATAAGAAAGCAAAGGGCAAGAAGGATAACTCTCCCAACAAACAAACTTACAAGCAGAGAAGACAGAGAAGAAGGCGGCTAAGGTTTTCTTACGTTTCCAGGTCTAGTTTTTCCAAGCCATAACTTGAACATGCTAAAACTTATGTTTTATGAGCTAGACCTATTTTTTTTATAAATACTATATTATCACAAATTCATAATACTCATACCATATATCAAGTAATTAAGTAAAAAAGTAGTCATATGTAAAATTTAGACTTGTTTGTGCATAGTTTCTCCCTTGTCAACATTTAATTCATCTAAAATATTATTGACCGTACACCAAGCTTGAAAATGACATTATAGTAAGTCCGATCTGAAATTATACATAATATTGTGTACTAGATTATCATGCATTAATATTTTCGATATTACTCGATGAAGACCAATTCAAATCTTATCATTACGTAGACGTGGATGAATGCAAGTTTTACCTCGTAGTTAAAGTGGGGTTTCCTATTACAAGTACACAAAGGCAAAGGACTTTCATTTGTATTGTTACGTAGTCAATGTTGATCTTAACGTACATCTCCACGATATGAGAAGAAGTAGAACTAGCTAGACCCTACACGTCTGCGTATGCAGAGTTGATTAGTTGTCAAATTAATTAATTGGAATCTATTTTTATTTTGATTGGGTAATGTTGCTTTTTGGTACAGATTTTGTCGATTTATCATTATAATGCTCCTTTTTAAGAAAAGGATACCTAATTTTGCCTGCTTGAACTTGTCTTATAACATTTGAAAAATGTTTTTTTTTACTTTCAAGCAAACATTCATTAGCAAGAAAAACTCAATACATCGTATCCTATGAGCGATGGAAGATAGTTCCATTTATTCCTCTTAATCGAAGAATCTTTTACTTTTGTTAATCTATGAGCGAGCCGGTTCCAGATCTAGGGATAAACTTAAACACACAAGAAATTTGATTCTTGACAAGAATTAAAGAAAGAGGATAGAACATTTCCTAAATGTGAGGGAATGTGTTCTTCAGTATTCTAAGACCTGACAATATTAAACGCGTCCATCTCAATAATGATATGCCTCCAGCCTTTAGTCTTTGGCCTACTCTCCTTGCACTTAATGGCTTTCGCAATCATAGAATCTCTGACACCATCAAGCATCATACATCTCGCCACCAGCTCTGAGTTGCTTGCATTACGAACTACACACCCATTACAAGATGAGCTCCACCATCAAACACACTCACATCAATGCTACAATAAAATCTCAGACTGTCAATAAGTGTAGGGTCGATTCTTGGCACAGGCTCGGGGTGCGACGGCTTAGGACCCAAAACTAATAGAGGCCCAATTTATTTATTGTGTTTATAATTATATATAAGCTTCTGAAAATTTTTTGAATTATTCAATGTAAATGAGTTAAATTTGTAATTTAAAATAAAAAAAATTAAGGAGCTGTAAAATATTTTAATTAAATGGAACATTATGTTAGGACTGACCCTGAGTAGACGAAAGAGACTAGCTGTTGAACCTACTGCTGGAATTGCGCTATAGGACTATGAGACACAACGCTGCTTATTAGCTGCTTACCATTCTTGAAGGAAAGAAAGTAGGGATGAAAATAGGGTTTAATGGGACGGGTAATGCATTCCCCATCTCCATACACATTAAAGTTTCGAGGAAAAAAATATTCTCCATATCCATATCCATTAAAGATTCGAGGATAATTTTTCCTCCATTTCCTTATCGAGGATTCTCCATTAGGTATCAAGTATTCTCCATTTCCCCATTTAAATAAATAATATATAAATATTTTCAAAGTTTCATACTGTAAAAACTTTGAATCATTACTTAAAAATATTATTTGATAAAATTGTTTCAATGTTTAATGTTAATTAATTTGAAATCTTAATATATAATTTAAAAAGTCTATCACATTACATAATAAATCCTAAGAAAATAAGCATCAAACTTAAGATGCAATGTTCAATATTCAAAATAAGAGTATATATAAAAACATCAAAATCAACAATATTTGGTTCAATTCCACGTTGTTCTTCCATTTATGTACATAAACTTTAGGGTTGTAAGGTTTGTAAAATTAAAAAAAAAATTGGAATTAGTCCATTTCCATATGCCATATAATATAAACTATAATTTTTATAAAATATAGAAAATATTTTGAGGTTTTGGAAATAATTCGAGAAATATTTAAGGATTTTTCGATGGAGGTATATCGGTGTCGGGTTCGGGGATTTATCAGATTGGGGAGTGCATTCCCCGTCTCCATATCCGTTAGGATTTTGAGTACGAAAAATTCTCCACTCCCTACTCGTAAAGAATTCTTATCGACGATTTCCAATCCTTATCGGAGTAGATCTACATTGAATTCGGAGATTTGAAGTTCCATTTTCATCGGTGAAAAAGAACCTGCTTGTACCTTACCTTTTCAAATAAGGTTATTTGTCCGAGCCTAGAGCGCCAAAGAACAACCATTACTCTCTGCCAAAAACCATCTGGCATAGTCTTCGCCCACAACCACCAATAAAATTATACTTTTATTATAACATATAAAAAATACATCAAATTTCACACCATACATTGAAAACAACATTATAACTTAAAAATAAATACCATTATAAGTCTTAGATGAAAAAGTAACAACAAAAAAAGTGTAGTGGTTAAAAGTGAAATTAACACATGCTTTGTATGATAAAATGCAAATTTTTAGACAATGTAACTATATAATAGACTACAGAAGTGATTAGTAGAATCATTAGGTTTTGGTCTAGCAACTATCACCTCGTAAAGAATTCAAGAAATGTGAAGTTGTGCATTTAAACTCCCACAATCAATAAATTCGGTCAAAATGTCTCTGCATCTAAAAAAAATTGTAAACGCTAACAAAAGTCTTAGATTAACATAACAACAAAAAAAGGAGTAGTACTTAAAAGTGAAAATGATTAAAGAAAGTATTTTAGCATTCTTTTACAACCTTGGCTTAACCTTTATAACTCACCATTATTCTACAAGTTATGAAACATTGAATGGGTAAACTACAAATAAGTAATACTTGTTTACTTGAATTCAATAACGGTTCTGTAATATTATTAATTTTAAAATGTATATTTACGAGTATAAGTCTATGTATGTCATATTAATGTTTTACTGAGAATAATAACATTGTATCAATTTATATTATTGATCAGTAAAATCAATAATATTTATTTTAAAAACTATTATCTAATTAGTTTAATGAATGAGCTTTCCTTGTTAACTTTTTCTTTAACAAAGTAACCATTCTTTTTGTCTTTTATAATTATTAAAGTTAGCAGTGAGAAATCACTAGATTTTAGTCTAGTAATCACCAACTCTTATAGAATTCAAGAAGTATCAATCCTGAGTTTAAAATACGTAATTAATAAATTTGACGGAAAAAAAATGTTCTCATGTTAATCAAAATAAAGAGTTAGTAATATAATGAGTAAAGTAAATAACTAGTGCTATTTTTTTGTGTCATATTTTCTTATGAATTTTGGACTCTATATATCTTTTATCTTGTAAAACTTAAAAAAAGGAATTTTTTTTCCGTTACATGAAAATCATAAACATTTTTTCCTCTTATCCTTTTTAAGTTGACTTTGTCAACCCTTGTAACTACCTTCTCTCTAATTTAATTTGAATTTCGCAACTTCAAACATCCATATTTCACAAACCATTGATTTTTTCAAATCGATGGTTTGAAATATTTTGATTATCTTAATTTATCTTTTAAATGACATACACTTTGAATTTTTTCAAAAAAATAAATAATGTTTCGCAATCTTATACAGTGTATAATTGTAATATAATGCCCTTTTTTACTTCTTTTTCGTGAAAGCGTTATACATGGTATAAAGTTGTATAATGTAATTATATGGTCCTTTTTTCTGATATGTACATAACAGTATCGATTTCACCATAAAAATATGACATGAAGACCTTCAACCTGATGGAAAGCTCTTATACATGGTATAATAATGGTTATGTTTACAAAACACTCACTTTTTAGTGAAAAATATTGTATCGTAGTCTTATACATGGTATAGTAGTTCTATAATACCCGTTTTTACTGTTTTTTCATGAAGACGTTATAAGTGATATAAGAGTGGTATAATGTATTTTAAATAATATTTTTTAAAATACATTATACTACTATCATACACTGTATGACATCTTCATGAACTTTTTTATTATATAGATATTATACTATGTAAAAAATTGCGATAAATTTTTTATTTTTTCGAAAAATTCAAAATGTATGTTATTTTAAAGATAAAATTAAAAAGAAAAAAATATTTTAAAGCATCAATTAAACAAATCAACGGTGGGTGAGATAAAAAAATTTGAAATTATGAAATTCAAATTAAATAGGAAAGAAAAGATAGTAATTACAAGGAAAGACAAATTCAAGAACGGAAAAATGGTATAAGCAATCTAACTACGAATTAATACCCAAATAATCATAGATGCATAGAATTCACTGGAGTACATAACAAAATTAGTATCTTTACGTGTTTTTGTTTTTTTTTTTGATAGCCTGTTTTTCCTTTTTTTTTTTTCTAGTATCAACTCTCTATATCAAATAGAATTTATAATTAGGAATCAATAAAATTACCGGTCCCTTAACATAGAAAAACACGTTCTATTCAAATTGAGCAGTGTGCACAGTTTTAGACTTTACTAAAATAGTGAAATATAAAAGTGAATTTGTGTCATTAACGTAAAAAAATCCTAATTATTTTTCCAAATATCAAATTCCCTTGTTCGATTCCGTGTTTAAACCAAAGACAGAAGACAACAACGGTCAATCCAAAACCCCACACTTCCCCGCCCATTTATCTCTCTTGTTTTCCCAACAAAAACACATGAGGGAAAGGTAACAGTACTATCTAGCTTCAAACAAACCCATTTACATTATTATTTTGTTATCATCTTTAGTTTCAATTATTACATATAAAAAAATAATTTAAAAAAAACAACTTCAAAATCCACCCCACCACCAATATGGAAATCACAGATATGCAACCCAACAAGCCAAATAATAGCAACTCCTCCTCCTCCAGGCCTGACCCCCACCTCCGCCGCCCCCACCACCTCCATCCTCAATTCTCTTTCAATGGCAGATCATCTCCCGCCGCCGCCGGTGGACGCCCCTCTCCGCCTGGCCCCTTCATGGGCTCCATCTCTATCCAATCTGGCCTTTACCATCCCGCCTCTCCTTTCCCCTCTTCTACTCCTACTTCTTCTCCTTCTGCTACTTCCTCTCCTCCTTCTTCCGCCTCCACTTCTTCCTCCTCCGCTGCTCCGCCGCACCTCGTCGACGCTTCTCTCGCCATCGCCACCAGATCTGCCCCTCTTTTAGACTCCGCCACTAAGAATCAGCAGTCTCTTTCCGTCGCCGCCGCCACCACCGCATCCACTGCTGTTACAGCGGCTGCGCCGGCTAAACGCTCGACGAAGGACCGGCACACGAAGGTAGATGGAAGGGGGAGGAGAATTAGAATGCCGGCGATCTGTGCGGCTAGGGTTTTTCAACTTACTAGAGAATTGGGGCATAAATCGGACGGGGAAACAATTGAGTGGCTGTTGAGGCAAGCGGAGCCGGCGATTATAGCTGCCACCGGGACCGGGACAATTCCGGCGAATTTCTCGACGTTGAATGTGTCGTTGAGGAGTAGCGGATCCAGCCTTAGTGCTCCGCCATCGAAATCGTCTCCTCATCTGTTTTCCGGTGGTTTAGCTTTGGCTCATCATCCTCATTATGAAGAAGGCTTTGCTGCTCATTCTGCTTTGTTTGGTTTTCAGCAGCAACACCAGCAGCATCTGCTCACGGCCGATCAAATTGCAGAAGCGCTTCCGAGCGGTGGCGGTGACGGAGGAGAGGCTGATATTGGCGGTGGAAGAGAAGAAGATTCCGGTGAGAATTATGGAAGGAAACGCTATAGGGAGGATTTATTCAAGGAAGATAGTCAACAACAGCAACAGCAAGGAGAGAGAATGAGCGGTGGTGATGGCGGCGGCGTAGGATCGCCGGTGAAAGTATTCAAGAGCAGTTTGGAGCAAGCGAAACCGCAGCAACAGGAAACAGGAACTTCGGGACTTCTCAGGCCGTCAAACATGCTGCCGGCGACTGCCATGTGGGCAATGGCGTCGGCGGTACCAACAAGTGGCGCCGGAAACACATTCTGGATGCTTCCAGTCACCGGCAGCGGAGGACACAGCACATCCGGCGGCGCTGGACCTTCAGAACATCAGATTTGGCCCTTCTCACCAGCGGCAACAGGAAACACACTTCAATCGCCATTACATTTCGTCCCGAGAATCAATTTTCCGGCGAATCTTGAATTTCAAGGCGGAAGGCAGCATCCGTCGCAGCATCTTGGGCTAAGCATGTCAGATACAAATTTGGGGATGTTAGCTGCCCTGAATGCTTATTCTAGAGGCGGTTTGAACATGAATTCCGATCAGCAGAATAATCAGTTAGATCAACACCAACACCATCATCATCATCAACAACAGCACCAGCATTCTCAAGGTACGAACAGTGAAGACGACGATCCTAATAGCTCTCAATCATAGCTTTATTGATCGATTCCTAATTATTTGTTTACGTTTTTGAGATTTTAATGGGTTGATTTGCATGATTAATTTTGGAGTTGATATTGTGCTACCATTTTGATTATGTTTTCTTAATTTTTGAATTATTGTTTGCATTCGTGAGAAGAAAATTTGATAGATTGTAATTTCTTTAGTTTGGTCCTAAACTGGACAAAAAAAAAAAATTATTACATTACACAAGGAGAGAGTTTGTATAGGAGGATAATTTGTTTGTGTTCAATATTAAAATTATTTTTATTTATTTTGTGGGCAATTTTAGTTGCTAAGAGTTTGTTATTGCTGATAGTTGTTGATAATTCATTCTGTGTTCGAAATGACATAAAATAAACGTTTGGTAAATCTTTGTTTGGAATATTTTTTTATGAGCAATTGGACATGAAGCAAAAGGAAATGAGAGAAATGAGAAAATATTTACTTGATTGTTTCCTTTCAATTTGTTCTAAGTTGGAATATGATAATATAGGTAGCAAATGAAAATGGCATCGTTTTACATTTTTTTTTATGAATCGTGCTTTTGAAAATTACTTTCAGTATTTAACTAATCTCCTTTGTAACTTGTTGCATAAAGAACCTCCTTTTATGTTAGTCTACGGTGCTTAAAAGTTAGGAAAAAAAGTGATGTAATTGAGTACAAAGAAAATGTAATACTCCATTTTTCGTCCTTGATAAGAGGAAGTAACTGTTGGACAAATGTTAAAAGCTACCTCAGCTTCTTTCTCTATCAAACAACCATGCAACGTAGTTGTCCAAGAACTCAACTATATTTCATTTTTCATTTTCAAAGTATCTTTTTTTTTCGTAAGATTTACAGTATTTTCTCTTAATCAATTTATTTTTTCTCTTTATCAATTTTTTTTCATATTTTAATTCCTTAAATAAGATTCCATTATATCAATTTACACATATAAATACTAACCAAAAAAATTAACAAATAATAAAAAATAAAAAATATAATTTATATTGATTCTTTGAAATAAAGATACGTATTCAGAATTTTCATTTTAAAAAATAAGACATGGAGAATGGTTGGATTGTTATATTTTCCATTTTCTCAAACTCCACATTGATTGGAATTACTTTGAGCATTAAGGAGTTAAAATTATTGCTTCATAGTTTTCGAGTCTATTTTTTCATCATATCTAAGGTTTAATCATTGTATCTAGAAATTTATAAAGTTACAATCACAATTTCTAAGGTCGTTAGATTATTATGACAAATCAATACTTCCTCCGGTTTCTAATATTTGTCATTTTAAATTTTTTATCAAAACTAATTAGACGTTTAATGTGCTATTAAAATAACAAATTCATCTCTTTTACTTTATAATAAAATTCTCTCTTTTCTTAATTACCAACTTATTAATTAATTTACACTTAACCTTTTCCTAATTAATACAAGGGTAAATTAGGAAAATCTTGTTAAAAAGTGCATTGATATTTTAAAATGACAAGTATTAGGAACCAAAGTAATAAATCTAAAACGACAAGTATCAGGAATTGGAGGGGGCATGCTTTTACTTTTACCATGTCGGACTAATTATAGACATGAATAGTCTATGTATGTGCCATAACTCTTTTTGTACTTAAATAGTTAAGATATAACTATGAATGTACAAATGTGAGAAATTATTTTGGTTAAATTAACGCTTTCTATTTTAATTAGTTATTTTTTTCTGGGTTTTATTGTGATGTTGTCTCAAATATCAGCTTTCAATTTCCGGGAAATTTCATGTCACCTTGATATTGCTGATTTCCTACTTTATATAAATTATAGCATTGATAAAAAGTTGAAGACCTAACTAAAAATAACAACACATCACACCAATTTTATTGGATTATGTGTCTCTATGCTTGCATTCTTAAAATTTGTATGCCTTATTCGATTGCGAGTTTCGATTTTTTCCAATTACAAGCTCATAAATTTATTAAGAGTTTGTTTGGTATTACTTTTCAAGCTACTGTCTCAATAAGTTGCTCTCACTAACTTTTTATAGAATTACATATTTTAGCTTTGAGCAATACATTTTGATCCGTCATGCTTTATAATTAGGAACTGTCTTACTTGTTTTTTTCAAAATCAACTCTACAACTTATAGCAAAAACTTAAAAATGAAATTTTTCGAAACAAACAATCTAGGAATCCCAAATGGTCTGAGATTGTTTTCATCTGCTATTTTCATATGGTTTTCCGGGTTGGTCAACCACGTGCCTGCTGAGTGGGAATAAATTTTTGAAAATCGTTGGGTTTTAACTACAGCTGGTGAGTGAGAATGACTTTTGTGTCATTATTGACTTGCACAGTCAATTCCAAAGACTTTTATGTTTCATTGCTTAATCAATTTTAAGGTATTTGCAATAGATCACCTATATTTTTAGCTATCTGTACTTTGGCCCACTTACTTTCTTTAATTCACCCTATAAGTCCTATAACTTTTTTCTAATTTAAATGTGGCAGTAATACAAAAAAATAAAATCAAAATCAAAACTCCAAAAGAGGAATGAATGGTGGTAGTAGGATGACCTTTACTCAGGAGTTCATGTCTGTTTTTTCCTTTGGATTTTGTGCTGCTTTAACATGGTGGGATTTTAAGTTAAATTGTATTTAATGAAATTGATATTTAGGGGATCCTAAATCAATATAAATGTAGATAAATTTTTTTATAATTTTCAAAAGATTCTAGGTGACTGCCTAGTTTGCTTTTACACTAGAACTGACTTTGCTTTAATCTAATTTTTTGCTTCCAAATTTCCTTTAGAAACAAAAATCCTACATTAGAGCTACTATTAATCTCAAATATTATGTAATGTGTATTGTAAACGAGTTTATCCAAGTTTTGTAAAATCATTGTGTATTAAAATACTTTGTCATGCAGTTTCATTTCAAATTTCAAACCTTACGAAAAAACATTGAGAGCCACGTGATAGATATTATTACCGCTCTTAAAAACAGAGAAATAGTTAAATGATATCTCATATTGAGGTAAATTACTAAGAGAAATTGTAAGGAATATAATCTTATTAGATCTTTTTGTAAATATGTCGTAAACGACATTAAATATTTTTTTTGGTCCTCTTTTAACTTTCTGTTTCACTTTTACGTGATATGTAAACAAGAGTTTTCCTCTTTTGGTATAATAAGAAATGGGATTAGAGGAAACTTATGGTAGAAAGAAAATGTACTTATTAAATAAGAAACAATCAAACTTAATTTAGTATTCTGCTTAATGCTCACCCTCATATAATTTGATGTTTTTCAATTCTTTTCCACCGAGTTAGTCAAATGCTGTAGCTTCAAATTTCTAAATCCGAATGTTATACGGTGTTTAGAATGTTAAAACTCTTCTTGACATATTGGATAGATAAAGACACAAAAAGAATAGTGAAAATGGCATTTAATAGTATATTATCTAAATTATTTTATGGTAAATTAAATGATAAGTGTTTAGCAAAATGGTTTTTAACTACAAAATTATTATAAATTCAAATAACATTTGACATTATCAAATCAATCCAGTTTCCATGTCTTTATTTTTCTTAACAACAGACGAAACTTAACTTTCATATACCCAATCTTTTTAACGACATATAAAATAAAATAAATTAAAAATACGTTTGTATGGTAGGGAGGAGTATTATATGAAATGATATTATTTAGTTTTGGGAGGCAGCTATAACGCAATTTCCGGAACAAAAAGAAAGCCACATATATGGGATTAATAATATTTTAGTTATATAGGTAAGAAAAAGTGGACATAAATACACTAAAATATGACTCTATAATTTAGTTTTCTAATATAAATCAATAAAAAAAAAAGTTAATAATCGTTAAAAGGAGTATTTTTATTTCTGCACTTTATGTTAATTTTTTTTATTTATTAATTAGCAATTTAAAATTTTGTAAGTAAATATTTTCATTTTTAGTTAATACAATAATACAAAATATGAAAATATATGCACATCTAATTTAAATTGAATAGATAAAAGACTAATTTAAAATCTAAAGCTATCGTTTTAATGCCACAAGCTTATGAAAACTAATTCCGGATAAGTCTCGGAGAACAAGCTGAAGCATTCATGAAACAAGATGATTGAATGTATGCAATCCAAGCTGTAGACTCGAAGCAAAAACTGTCATTCTACACACACAGCTATTATATTACATTCACGATACGTATCATGCAAGTTCACCTCACCCTCCCTTGCTAAGCACTCCTTGATCGTCAAGACAAGATTGAAACAAACATTCACCTTCATACTCGTCTTTAATAAAACTTCGTAAGCAAATTTATTACCCATCTCCACCACAACCCTCCTACACCCATGGTTCCAAGTAGGGTTGTAAATGGGACAGAGAATGCATTCCTCATCCCCATCCTCACGGGGAAGAAATATCTTCCGTCACTATTAAGGTTTCAGAAATTTTTTTCCCCACTACCGAAATGGGAATTCCCAATTCCCCACTAAAATAAATAAATGTAAAAAATTTTAAAATTTCATAAAAAAAATTCAATCAATATCAATATTTTGAATAAAAATTAAACTAATTTTTTTTCAATAATAATCAATGCCAAATAAATAGAATGTTTAACACATAGCACAAGAAATTTAAGAAAATTAACATTAAACATTATACTAGAATATCCAATTATTCAACAATTAAAGTAAAACGTAAAATAAAATAGAGTTTTTGACTTATATAAAAAGTTATTCGAGTAAAAATTGATATATTTAATAAACAATCATATATAAGTCCATATTCCATGTAACTAGAAATATTTTTATTAAATTACTTACATTACCAAATGATTAATATAATATGATAAATAATTTGATTTTTTGAGTAGTATTCGGGAAATATTTGGGGATACCCTATTAAAATTTATCAGGGATGAGTGGGGTATTATCGAGTTCGGGAATGTTATCCTTATCCCCATCCTCATCCCCATCCCCATCCACAATTCGGGGATTAAAAATCCTTCATCTCCATCCCATGGAAATTCTTATTGGAGAATCCACATCCCCATCAAATTCAAGGATTACCCGCCCCACTTTCAAACCTAGTTTCAATTACATCTTGCACACTAAAATTACATTACTGTAGTCTCAAAATTCCTAATCCTTTTCCATTGTATTTCCCAATTTAGCACAATTCTAAAATACCCCTCTATTTTCGTTATAATTTTGGTTAATTCTTGCCACCTCTGACATTACTCAAGCTATTCATTTCACTCCAATATCCCCTTATATTATCATATATAAGCTAGGGATGTCAATGGGACGTAACGGGGCGGGAGCGGTACAATACCAAACCTGCATCAAATACTATCAGGGTCGGTTTTGGGGATCCCCATTTAGTGTATCAGGAATTATTTTACCTTCAATACGCTCCCGCATGGATTTGGGTCTCGGAGAATCTCCACCCTAATTCTAAAAAAATTTCAAATTAAAAGTTGTTCATTCATCATATTTTCCTACAAGGAGTAAAGTTCAACTCAATACGTAATTGTAAATAAAATTACAAATTTGCTAATCAATTATGTACTGAAATTATAAATGACGAACAAGCTAAATTCATTGAAATAGAAATCTCAACGATAGTAAAATGTTTGAAATTATCCAAATGACAATATTGTTCAACTTGCTTCTAAAACAACTCAATAAATTCATCAAATATGCATGAAAAAATAAAGTATCTGAAATGCATTACACAAAAATTGGTTAGCTAGTTGGGAATATATATATATATATATATATATATATATATATATGGAATTTATTCGGGAGCGGTGCGGAATCTTCATGGGGCGCATATAGCTCCACCCCAAAACCATCCATGTTTTTCAATAGATGATAAATTTTCTCCTACAACCGTCTGTGCGGACGAAAATTTCGGTTATTTCCTTGCCTACCAGTTTGGATCTCACTATTTTCGGAAAATCCCCACACTATTGGCGTCCCTAATATGAACGAGTCACACGGCTAGCCCCTCTAACCTTGTTTTGTCTTGCAGATACAAAATTCAGTCAAAGCAATACACAATTCAACTTCGAAGATTGAAGCATAAACCCAATTTTTATTTTTCCAATCTTTCATTGGTGCGGTGAGCTTGGACTGAATTTACTTGCTCGTGCGAGAACTTTAGTCCGAACACAACATCAACAAAATTGAAACATGATAGACTTATGCAATCAATGGGAGTATCATGGCTAAATTTAATCATACACTTCTTTATATTTCCTTAATTGCATTTTTTTCTAGGTTGATTATTCATTAATTTTACTCAATTAGAGTCTCACGTCACCAAGTGCAGGACTTTTTTTATTCGTGGCCTATCCTTCAAATAATTATCGATCATCAATTAACAATTTCTCAACAAATTTTGTCTCAATCAACTAATGAGCGAGTCATTCTCTGATCGGAATTACAAGCAATTGGATTATTTATTTCTTTCAAAGCTTCAGAAAGTTTGGCTTATGCATACCATTAAGAAAAGATGCTCAATTCCGAACCAGTGGTGTATAAAGGCTAAATTCTTCGAAACTAATCATTTTAATTGAATAGCGGTTACATCTCTATGAAATTTCAGGTTGACAAAGTTGCTGCCAGCTCGAGAAAAATACTTATATCCTTATGTGAGAATTCTATTCGACAAAGCAAACATTGCATCCACTAAGAACACTCAAAGAGAGAGTTGATATCTTTATAAAAACCACATGTGGGCTAACGAGTCCCGTGACATAATACCGCCAATCATGGCAACGAGTCAAAAGCGGACTTATCAACAGCTGTAAGAAATAGTCCCATGGCAGCATATCGCATAGCCGACGAGCCAAAAGCGGATTTATTTAGGCAATTACATAGTCACATGATGGTAATTGTATGGATATTATACTTGCGTCAATGAGTGTGTCAGAACGATGAAAGCTTAAGAAAAGGCATGCAAAAAAAAAGCATAAGGGAGGGACTTCTAATAACTTTGGAAATAAATCCTATCCAAGATGAGAATCCTGAAAATCTCTTTTCAAGATAAATATCGAATTACACATGGATTATCTTACAGATAATATCAAATACAATCTTTATCCAACTAAGATTCTTAATTCTAATATATTTAGGACTAATTGAGGCCTATATAAACTCTCTAAACCTCAAAGGTATGAGATCGAATTCTAAATTATTATTATTCTTCGCTTCCTCTCTTAATTCAGTCGCTAATTTAAGTATCGAAGAGGCTACGCCGGTCACACGGCTAGCCCCTCTAAACTTGTTTTGTTTTGCAAATACAAAATTCGATCAAGGCAATACACAATTCAATTTCGAAAATTGAAGCATAAAATCAATTTTTATTTTCCAATCTTTCAATTATAGGATCACAGCCTACTACATGGTTTAACCCAAACATAGTGTACTAGGTGAGAGTTGGCTTTGATAATAAACGGTCCTTAATTTTAGGGGTTTTTATGAAAATGCAGGAAAAAGTCAAAATAATTTTAGGTCATGCCATGGTGTAATTTTACAAATCTCATATTTTAAGTTTTGATTTTTCAAAAAATGTGAAATAAAGTTTTGGTTTTTCAAAATACGTGAATATAAAAATAACCACTGATTTCAGGTATAAAAATTATTATACCAGGTATAAAAATTATTATACCAGGTATAAAAATTAACATGATCTGTAATATTCATCCATTCTACTGATGTTATCTGATGTTATTAACATGATTCTGATTTCTTTTATAAAAATACATATAAGAA
>CATIWQ010424305.1:0-73165 GCA_949673415.1 Euphorbia schlechtendalii
ATATACACACATATACATATACATACATACATATATATAATGGTCAAATGGCCCAAAGAATTCTTAGAATTCTTAGAATTCTTTGGGCCTCCTCGCTGAGACTCAGCGAGGCCTTGCCGACTCTTCAGCGAGGCCTCGCCGACTCTTCGGCGAGCCCGATTAAAATTTTATCCCGAATTTCAATAAATTCGGGTCTTTTTTAAATTGATGGGGGCTCGAAAGTTCAGAGAGAAAAATCCTCTCTTTCAGAACAAAAAATAAAAACTATATTTCTTACGTTCTTCTAACTTTTTCTTAGATCTAAAACACTATCGGATCTCAAATTTTTTCATCTTTTTATAAAATTTCTTCATCTTTTCTTCTTAAATCCTTAGATATCCTCGGGTCTAAAATAAGTTTAGAACCCGAGTTTGATTATCTTTTGGATAAATAAACACTTTATTTTCCAACCAACCAATTCTTTTTTCCAATTAAATTACACAAAAATCCAAAGAATTAATCGAAGATTTTTGGACTTTTACATCAAAATTTTCACATTAAATCACAATAAACCAAAACGAACGAGGAATGCTTCCGGAGATCGAACGGACATGCCGAAGTGGATTCACGCCAAAAGAGTAAAGCCTCTGAGTTCCTAGTGCTACAAATTCCATGTTCATTTTCTTTTCTTTTAATTTTTATTTTTTTGCCTAGGAATTATTTTTATTCCATGTTATTATAAATAATGTTTTAATTCTCCTTCTTCTTTTATTTCTTTTTAATTTTTCTATTAGAATACCCCCACGAAGGGAATAAAGTATATTCCCGGATAACAGACCTCACCTTTTACCATGCGGTCATTTTCACTAATAAAATTGACCAACATACGTGTAAATAAAAATGAACTGTTTTTATTTAAATTAACAACTTTAAATTGCCGATGTTTTAATTAGGCCATACGGGCCTCGCCAAAATTAAATCGAACATATGTGCCATATCATGTCCTAACCTTTGTGGATGCAGGTTAGATATATGTTTAGGATTTATTTTCCTTCGGGTATTGCACATATTTTACGAGAAATGTAATTAATAGGATAGCTGGCGGTGGCATCCCCCGATTTTTGAAGCCTTGTAATTTTCATTGTTTTGCATTTACTTACGGTTTTGTGGATGGTTTATTTTTCCACTTTGTGAATGATTTATTATTTCACAATACGTGAACCATGCATTTAACTCCAAAAATGGACTAAGTGCGAATATGCACAATTAAAAGAAAATGGTTTTCTGTAGATGTAATATATTGTGATCACTTAAGAAATAAGTAACTTATCCCGGACCCAAATCTCTATGTCTTGGTGGGCCGTCCCCTGGACATTAAGCCTCACAGGACTCTAATTCCTAGAAAGAGCTAATCCAAGTGGTGATTCCACACTAAGAGATGGAGGATTCAGGTTCGAACAGATCTTAAACGATTTTCGTATTTTTCTCTTTCAAACCTTTTTCCCGCGTCCTAGACCCAGTGCTTTTTCTTCTTTCTTTTTCAAACACCCCGGTGGACCGCACCTCTCATCCCGTGTGCTCTCAGCCCACCGCTATGTGTTGCCCACTCACAATGATTTCATAGGATGGGATTACACGGGTGTGTTGTATTTCTCGACCTGTCATATGTGATGCATGAAATGTCATGTTTTTATGTACATAAATGTGATTTTCGTGATATATTTTATGATTGTAGGATGTGGCGGCGAGGAGCGAGGAATTCAAGCGATGCTACTAGGAGCTCGATGGTCGCTTTCAGTCACTGGATATTAGCCATCAGGGTCTAGATGCTTGTTATCATGGCATTGAGGTTAGTCACCAGGAGCTGGGAGTCTGTTATTAGGGTTTGGAGGCTCAATACCAGAGTTTGGAAGCTAGTTACCAGAGTTTGCAGGCTCAGTATCAAGAGTTGTTATAGTAGAACATCGCAGTAAAGCAAGCTCGAGTAAAAGCGTGGGCATCCACCTCGGGCCTTCACCATCCTCTTACGTTTGATCTCGGTTCCTTGCTTGACGATACAAACATTGGGCAGCTCCTCTCTCTAGAATGGGATGCTGGTTTTCTTCACGCTCCCCAACCTCCTCTTATGTCCGGTTCAGTTGATGGTGCTCCTGGGAGACTAGGTGCCGAGGATTTTGAGACACCATGGTGCCTCGAGATCTGGTGGGTGGAGATAATGCATAGGCGACTCATGCTTAGGAGTTCCCTTTTAGTTTTTAGTTTTCCTTTTTCTAGAACTGGACTCTTTTTAGATAGCTCTATCTTGTAAAATCTCTAAAAAAACTTTGGATTTATGAAAGAAAAGAGGATTTTGGTCGTTGTGTGCCAGTTCCTAATATGTGGTGTTTTATTTTATGAATATGTTTGCTTGTTTGTGAATGTTTTTTCATATATGTATGAATGAATGTTAATGCTAATGTCTATGGTTAATGTGTGTAGGCAACACCGATCTTGAGGGATTTTCTTTCGCTCTCATCCTTTCTGATGTCGACCTATAACGAGCGCCTTAGGGTCTTTCTCCGCACTGTTCGGGGACCCGATTGGCAAAGGATTGAAAGCTTTGGTCTGCGGGGTCTTTAATACCTTGCTTCCAGGCCTGTGAATATGGCTTTCATTCATGCTGTTTTTAAGTTCTGGGATCCTGCTACTCATGTTTTTTGTTTTGCCGACATTGAGCTTTACCCCTTGGTTGAGGAGTTTCATGCTATCCTAGGGCTCCCTTTTCCGAAGGAGTCGATGCCAATATCCCCCGCGAGATTATCTTTTGCCTTTCCTTCTTTCCAATTTGGAGGTGAAGATAAGCTGAAGGGTTTATGGAACTTGGAGTCTAGAGGGTGCTTTTTATCAGCTCCCCCTAATGTTGGTGGCTTCTGGGTTGAAGCTGTCCTTAGCTGGTGTGAGAATACACCCAGCAGTCATCTAGCTTGGCCTTCGATGGTGACTCTACTTCTTTTGGCAGAGTTTGTTTATGGGGTTGGAGTAATTGTGCCTTTCCACTTGCTGTCGGTCATTGACCTACTCTCCACAGGCCTTTCTCTGGCAGCTTTAGCCTTGGCTGAGAGTCTGGTCCACTTAGATGCTGCTTCGGTGAATCTGGATTTAGCAGGAGACCATTTTGCTTTACTAGAGTTTATTCTCTTTCCTTATCTCTTTCTTTCTTGATTTTTGCTGTTTGTTTAAACAAATGGATTAATGTAGGTATGGCTATTGGAGAAGCTTCGCTTGACTGCTGATCCACGTTTAGGGAAGGCTCGATACCTTCCTTCGCATTATGGTCCTAGAGGCTTTACTAGGAAGGACCATCGTTCGCTGAGTGAAGGTGCTTAGGTCGAGATTCTGGGCTCCTACCGAGCTTCTGAGTTTCGTTGGCTCAGTCCTTGGTTGGAGATTCTGTCCGTGGTAACTGACGTCCATGATTCTGGTGTTTTGCTAATGGGGTTGTTTGGTGTCACATCCTATTCCCCTTCTCATCTATGCAAGCAGTACAGGCATCATTAACGGGTTCCTAGGTCTCTATGTTCAACCTATTTCCATGACTTCAGTCCTGACACACCTGATGCTACATCGAGGCTTTGAGCACACGCTCGAGTTGTTATATTAGATTACACTGCCCCGGAGACTACAGATACTAACGAATTCTACCGCGGATGGCTTGGTGGGATCAAGGTTCTCCCAGATGCTAATCATCACTTTATGGTATCTCGTGAGTGGGAGAGGGATGAAGATGGTTTAGACCCCCTTTCTCATACTTCGAGGAAGCATGCACGGTGGAATGACTAGCACCCTTAGATCTTATTCATTTTCGCCATATGTTTTTTTAACTTGTATTTTTTACTTATATTCTTGGCTTATTCTTGGATTATGAAATTTTGTGGAATTTTATTTACTTGCGATATTCTATATACACACTATTCATATAAACATAAATATAAATCTTTGCAAACGTAACATATTTCATTGAACAACTTTGAAAAGGGTACAAGTTTTCCAATGATTTGAGTCCTACCGCTAGTTAGCCTAGAGCAGGTTTTCTAACTCGTGGTCCCTCTATTCCTCACCTTGTCCTAATTTTTTCCTGAGCCCCCCTTCACGGGTTTTCAACTCAGCAGACATTTCTGGCCTTTTATGCAAGAATGGTCTTAATTGTTGCCCAAATAGCCAAGTGTCATCTGGCAGACTGGTTTCTCTCTCTTTTTTTGGTGTACCTCTTTTGTAAATTTATTTCTTTTATTTTTACACGTAGTAGCGCTTGAGGTTATCTTGATTGATTGGATTGACAAACTCGTTTCCATCCATGTCCATGATCTTGGCAGCTCCTTTACTCAACATTTTCTTAATGACATAAGGACCTTCCCAGTTTGGGCAAAATTTTCCCCGTTGGTCCACATTTGAGGGTCTCATTTGTTTCAGAACTAAGTCTCCTACTTTTAACGGTTGGCTTCTAGCTCTAACTCAACTACTGTATGCTCTAGCCATGCGTTGTTGGTACATCTGCAAATGATCCAATGCCTTTAGCCACTGTTCGTCAATCATGTTCAACTGATTAAAGCTAGCCTTTGCCCATTCTGACTCCTCTAGCCTCGCCTCTAATGCTACTCGAAGCGATTTCACTTCCATTTCTACCACTAAAATTACTTCCATCCCATACACTAATGAGAAAGGGGTTTGATTGGTTGGATTTTTTACACTCATCCTATATCCCCATACTGCGAATGGTAACTTATCAGCCCATTCCTTCTAGGTAACAACCATCTTGCTCAAGATTTTCTTAATCGCTTTATTGGCTGCCTCTACTGCCCCATTATCCTATGGCTTGTATGGTGATGATCGATGGTGCTCGATCCCATATTTCCTCATTGGGTCTAATGTGGCTCCTTGGAATTGAACCCCATTATCTGATACAATGTGATGTGCGATGCCATATCGGATGAATATATGCTTTTCTATGAACTTGGCCATCTTCTTAGCGATGATGTTGGTGTAAGATTCGGCTTCCACCCATTTTGAAAAGTAGTCGACTGCTACTATAATGAATTAATGTCCATTAGTCGAGTTTGGTAGAATATCACCAATAATGTCGATGCCCACGCTGAGAATGGCCAAGGAGTAGTTCGGATGGGAGTAGATGTCTGATGTCACCGTATATCTAGCACTCGTGGCATTTTCGTACTTCCGATACGCAGTCTGTGACCATTATTGTCCAATAATATCCCTGGCATTGTATTTTCTTAGCCAATGCTATCCCATTCATCTGTAGACAACAATCTGCCCAAGTGCATTTGTCTCATTACCAACAGTACCTTCTATTCTATAAGACATCTCAACAACATTCCTTCTGATGTTCGTTTGAACAGGTCCCCTTCTACTAGATGGAAATGAGTTGCTAACTGCCATAATGAAGTTCTTTTAGAGTCTGTTGCGCCTTCTGGGTATTCCCCGATATGTAAAAATTTGACTATGTCGAAAGACCAATTCCCGATAGCTTGTTGATCCTCCATTTCCATTAGGCAACAGTAGAAGTATTCTTTGGCCATTTCTAGTACAACAGGTTTGATTGACTGAGTTCTAGGGCCCTCCCACATCAAGGCTAGTGTATTTTGCATTTAGTTTTCATCTCTGGGTATGTGTTTGAAGATGTATTTGGAAAATTTTTGCTAGATTTTCCATACTGCTTCCATGTAAGGACGGAGTGATTCTTCTCTTATTTCCTAGTCAACAGTGACTTGTTTAATAACCAGGGCTGAGTCTCCAACCACCGATACTTCTCTTGCCCATGACTTTCGAAGTGCCTCTAGCCGAAATAGGCAAGCCTCATATTCTACCCCGTTATTTGTTACTGAGAATTCCAATCGTTTAGAAAGAGGTATAACCATGTTTTGTGGTGTTATCAATACAACACCTAGGCCTGCTCCATTTCTGTTCATCACACCGTCAAAGAATATTGTCCACTCTACACCTGCGTCCTCTATCAATGCTAGTTGCTCATATGGAAATTCTAGATTTTCGATGTAATCAGAGTCCAAGGGTTGATTTTCCAAAAATTCAGTGACTGCTCATCCCTTAATGACTTTTTTGGTCATGTATTCGATGTCGAATTCAGATAATAACAATAACCATCATGAGAGTTTTCCAGCTAGTGTTGGAGACTAGCACAAGTATTTCATCGGGTCTATCTTTGCGAAAGCTTTTATAGGATAAGATTGGAAGTAATGATGTAGTTTCTTTGTCAACCAAACCATCGTTGTGCAGATTTTCTCCACTAAGGTGTAGCATGACTCATACTCGAGTAATTTCTTGCTCAAGTAGTACACTGCATGTTTGCTTCTGTCTTCGTGTTCTTACACCAGCATGGCTCCAACTGATGATTCCTTAATTGCTAGGTATAGGATCAAGGGCTTTCCAGAAACTGGTGGGCGGAGGATGGGTGGGCTTAACAGGTATTGTTTGATTTTGCCAAATGTTACGTGGTACTGGTCGTTCTAAACTAGTGGTTGGTCCTTTCGAAGTAGTTTGAAGATTGGCTCGTAGATGGTAGTGAGTCTGGCAATGAATCAGCTTACATATTGTAGAGACCCCAAGAAAGATTGGACTTCTTTCTCAGTTTTCGACTTGGGCATATCCCTGATGGCTTCCCTTATCAAGATCCATCTCAATTCCTTTTTGGATAATTATATGCCCTAGGAGCTTCCCTTATGTGACCCCGAATACACACTTTTTTGGGTTCAGGCGTAGATTATACTTCCTGAATCTAGTGAGAAACTTGTCTAGGATAGCTGGATGCTCCTCCCTGGTGTTGGATTTAACAAGCATATCATCCAAATAAACACCCACCTCCTTATGGATCATATCATGCAGGAGGGTTGTGACGGCCCACTAATATGTTGCACCAGCATTTTTCAAACCAAATGGCATTACCTTGTAGCAGTATAAGCCCCATTCAGTGATGAATGCTGTCTTGATCTTGTTAGTTATCACCATTAGTATCTGGTTATATCCTGAGAAGCCATCCATGAAGGAATACATAGCTGCCCTTGCTACGCTATCGACCAGTACGTCGATGTGGGGTAGGGGAAAATCATCCTTTGGGGAGGCCTTGTTCAGATCCTTGAAGTTCACACATACTCTAATCTTACCATCTTTCTTTGCTATTGGGACAATGTTGGCTAGCCACGTTGGGTATTCAACCACTTCTAAGAATTTAGCTTCAATCTACTTTCCCAATTCAGCCTTGACCTTTTCTACCTATTCAGGCCTTAAGCGATGCAGTTTTTATTTTACGGGCTTGATCCGAGGATCAGTTGGGATACGGTGTTCCACGATCTTTCTGTCCACTTCAGGCATGTCCTCATATGACCAAGCAAATGTTTCCATGTGATGTTTAAGTACATTTGTGATCTCTCTTTTTTCTTCAGGAGTCAAATCATTGGAAATTGTCTCCATTTTTGGTGACTTATCTATACCTAAGTTAATTTTATTTAATGATGTGTCATGAATGTTAAAGACGTTATGTGTATGATCATATGAATGCATGGTGCCATCAGGCAGAACATCAAACAAGTAAGCAAAATTATCTTACTTCATTGAATGAGCCTCATAGGCGAAATTGTCAAAGACATCGAAAATATTCATTATTACATCATCAATTTCCTCCTCCACAGGCGGAGGTGTATTAGTGGTAGGTTCTGCCTCAAGAGTGGTCTGCATCAGCTTTTCAGTGAGGAGCTTAATAGGTCCTGGTAGATCTTGGTCTTGTGCATCACCTTTCTTCATCAGCTCATTAACAGCCTTGGTGAAAGCTGCCATTGCATCTTCCAGTATCTCATCTTTTTCATATTCCTCAGTCGGGATTATTGCCAAGGTCGGTTTCTCTTCCAGTTCAACATCAACAGGGGACTCAATCAGCTGATCGGTTGTGAAGTCAAACACATCATTGAATATTTCGAGTCCTTTGACTTCCTCCCCATTAAGGATTGTTGGTTCCGGCTCTCCTAGGTATGCCTTAGTGCCTTCCGCCTCGCAGACGCTTACCATGTTATAGAACATGGGCCGTTTATGCTTGTACATTTTCATGCTAGGGGTGAAACCCAGACCCAATCTAGGTGTGACAAGAATAGGGTCGATGGCCCTGATAATCCCCTGATGATATTTCCCCAAGCCTTTTCTAGAAATAAAACCTTGCTTCTTCATATGAGTTCTTAGGCTCCCAGGGAAAAAGCGATATCCCTTCAAAGTTCCGCACCCCTTCTTCTTTTCTTCAGTGGCCATTGCCACACTCAGCCCTTGCATTGTTCTCTCCTCAAATGCAGCAGCCGCCATCATTGATTCCTCATCTTCCTCGATTGTCACCGACCTCCCTTTATGACTAAGCTTTATCTTCTGGTGCAGAGTAGAAGGGACTACCCCTATTGCATGGATCCATAGCCTACCTAGAGACAATCAATAAGTTACCGGAATATCCAAAATAGTGAACTTCACATTGGAGGTCACTCCTCCAGCAGTGACCTTTGCTTCAAAGCTGCCTACTACACCCCTCTTCGAATCAGTGTAGGCTCAGATCACCGTGTTAGATTTGGCAGGCATATCCTCCCTTAGCCCTAGTTGAGGTAGGACCTTAAAAGGACAGAGATTGAGAGCCGAGCCATCATTTACCACTACACATGGTATAGCGTGATCGAAAATTTAAACCTTGATAAATAAGGCTCGATTATGTAGTCCCAGTTCCTGTAGCGATTTTGACTAATCAAAAGTTATGGACGGCATCTAAGGGGGGATAATTCCTTCCCCGATGGCAGCACACATCTCAATTATTGAGGTTGTAGGTGTGGCAGGCATTTCCATCAACCTCTTACTAAACCCATCCTATGCTTTTGCAACATCTCAAGCAACCTCCATATACTATATTTAGCCTGAGCTCCCTTCAACTAGTTTATCAAAGGGTCTATATCTAGCATGTCTTCATCTACCTTTAGGGGGAGAGGTGGCTCAGGCTGTTCCCTCACTATTTCCTCCAGTTTATAATCATTGACTTGTACAGTCTCATCCGTTCTGAAAACTCTACCACTCTGAGTGACCCTTAGTACTCCATTCTCCATCACTCTTGTTTCCTTGGAATTGACCTAAGGGTACTGGTCATATCCATCCTCCGCTTGGCCACTTCACCCCTTAACTTGTAAGAATCCAAGCTTATGGGTTTCTTCCCACTAGAAATGGTCTCTCCTTCAGCCGAGGTTCCTTCTTCGGGTTTCCATTTCCTTCTCGACTTAGGGACATATGCATCAAGATCAATGGGCACCCTTGTTGGTGCTTTCCTAGATTCCACCTTCATTGCATCCCTCCGTGGTTCACCTTCCTCTACTGAGAACACCAATCTAGTTCATCAAGGATCATCTTTGGTGCCTTCATCTTCATCAGCTACTACATTCACCACTGGGTTAGACCGAGATAGCATCACTAGCATAGAATCAGCGGGTATCCCTGATCAACTACGTAGACATTACGGTGTCTAGTCATTATCTCCCTGTCGAGATGATGAGTGTGAAAAGATAACTCATCAAAATCTGGGACTGCTAACCTTGACATATGATCGTGATATCAATCCCGAGATCCACCTATTATCAATTGTATTGTAGAAAGCTTTGATGGTCTTGGCACCAGCTCTAGATAGATAAACATCCATCGCTTTACATAGTCGATGAGCGATTCTCCTTCCCTCTGTACACAAGCAAGCAGATCTCGCATGGTTTGTTTTGGACTTTCTAAAAAGGAAAACTGCATTTGGAACTCTACAGAGATGTAGTTCGAATTGCTCTTGGTCTCAACCGGCCGCATTTCATACCACTAACTTGCTACTCCTGCTAGTGAACATGGAAATAGTGTAGCTATCATATTTTGAGATAGGCCCTTTGCTCGACACAAGATATAAAACTTGGACAAGTGGGAAGACTATGAGTCATTCCCATTAAAAACCAACATACCGGCTAAGCTAAAATTAGCACTCGAGACTTCTTCCCATTCTCTAATCACTCGATTTCTTGACTCAGATTCAAGCATCTCTATCACATCGTCTGAGTCCATCCTTGACTCAATCGCCATCACATACACCTCTCCTCTGCTGGCCGGTACTTCTCCTGAATGTTCTCTCCCTATGCGAAGCGACGTAGGTTTTTGGCCGGTAAATACTGGCATCCCAGCAAAGTTGATCTCAACAGCTTTAATCTTAGCCCCGCACCCTCAGCGGTTCGAATCTTCCTCCAGCATATTCAAAATCCGATTAGGATCACTTCCTAACCCAATCATCATCCCAAATTCTTCAATCCCTTCAGACAAGCAGATTAGGACCTACCTCTCTTCTATTCCTGAGTTAATCATTCCTACCCTCACCTCAAAATTTGGCAAAGGGTTATTCTTCGTGCTGGGCTTGAGTGCAGGCTCATGGATAACCTTATCGGCCACTAGCTTCTAAATAGCTTTCAGCAGCTCCTTGCAGTTATTTGTACGATGTCCCAAGGCCATATGATGATGGCAGTAATTGTTCTTCTCTTCCGGCCTGGGAGGGACATGCTTCTTCAAGCTCTCCAACTGATTAAGTTTACACAGCTTGGTGAACAAAAATCCCAAATTAGTAGCATATAGCGAGATGCCATGATATTCTTCTTTTGGCAACCTAACAGCGGCTACCTTTTCTTCCTTCACCAATTGTACTACCGGTTGCTTAGCCTTCACCTCCACCAGGTTGGAATCATTCTTCCTATAATAGGGCTTAGCAACCTGTTGCCCCATTTCTGCCTCCATTGCATCATAGCGTTCTATCATCTCAAATCAAATGAAAACTTCTTGATAGCCATGTAAAGTCTCAGATCCCATCCTCTTCCGATAAGATGGTAGTGCACCATCTAATAGCTTCACGATCATCTCCGGTAAAGATAGGCGAGACTATAAACCCACTTGCGTAGCCATCCATCTCTCAAAATAAGGCTTGAAGCTCTCCCCTAGTTTTTGCTTCACCCTCCAGATTCTACATAGTAGTGATTTTTAGAGTATTGAACCCATAGTGGTCCACCATTGCCTGGGACAGACATCCCTAGTCATAGGCTATGTCCATCGTAAATGATTGTACCATTCATTTACGGGGCTTCCCAATGTGACTATGAAAATTTGGCCATCATACAGTCACCGATCCTTAAAACCCTCATCACGTTTTGATAATGAGCGATATGCGCTCGCAGATCCATATTACCTGTGTACTTTTTGAACTGGGGCATAGCAAAGGTCGGCGGAAAAGTATCCTCATCCCCAACTATGGGCTACACTAGGATTGCACCCCTCTGCCCCTGTACATGAGTGGCTAAGAACTGTCTCTAGAGCTCAGCCATTTCAGGTTATTAGAGTATATTGTTCGGGGTCTCTGAGAAGCCCCCATACTGCAAGCTCGGATAGTACTGCCCTTGACCTTGAAATGTTTGAGAAGGTGCGCCCCAGCTGGGAATTGTGGGCTAAGCCACCCCTTGAATGAAGGGAATGTAATTAGAAGAGGGCCTGATTTCTGTAAGGTCCTGCCACCCTTGGTGCAAATGAAGCATACCCTGGCTACCCCGGGAAGAACTAGCCACCCACCTGTGGCTCATACACTATCTGCAGCTGACCCTGCCCAGAACCAAACTAATGGAAGTTAGGGGCGACTGCTGTAGAACTCGAGAATATAGTAGCGGAAGATGATAGTCCCCCCGGTAGGATTGTGCCACTGACATTTGGCACTACTTCATTTGCCCTCTGCTTAGGCTACCCAGTTCTAGTGCGACAATTGAGGATTGACAGAAACTCGTCACTATTGGTGAAGGCATTCATTGCAGTAGCAATCTCGGTGCTCACTGATGATTGGTTGGTTTATGGGTTCTAACATACCCCATCATTGGTCACATTCTCTTCTTGTTGCTGAGCCATGTTACGGAAGCTACGCGGAGTGTTTTGTTCTAAATCCGAGCTAGAGTCCATGTACGGAACTCCTTCTAGGTGAGCCGTGGTTGGGGAGATGCAAATAAACAGGCAAGAAGCCTTATTCCAAGCCTTCTGGTAAACCAGCTTTTTCTTGGCTGAAATACACATGGAGATTGTTAGGGTATACATGTAAGTTCATAGTGCGTGATTGATGCATGAAATATTTAATGTTATGGCTGTGGAAAAAGGTTACCATGCTATGATACGAGATAGAAATCACACAAGAAGAGTAGAATCGTTAGTCCATGTGATAAATGAAGGCCCATTGGTTTTGAGATCTGTACTCTATCCTAGGGACAATGTGAAATGAAGTGACCTGACTACTTGTGTGGTGATAAGTCAAAGGTTTGAGAACTAAAGTTAGTTCTCTTACTATTTGGGTGACCAGTGTGACATACCCTAATGAAAAGTGATCCAAAAATGTATGGAAATAACTACCATATACAGCATATAGATGAATGTTTTGGTTCTTTTATCCCAATGGGGTAGGGTCTTGGATGTTAGTGGACATCATCATAAAAGGTATGTAGTGATGCATGAATATTTTGGGTGAAATGTAGGGTTAAGCATCAACTGGGATATCTTTTGTGTTCATGTTTGCCTCGTGTAGGCTTTTGGTGTGTACAGTTGCCCCGGCAGGGCTATAAGTCGGATGCCATCATATAAGGATTTAGGTAGGTTCATCTTAAGAGTTGGACATCATGTGGACATCACGCTAAAACTTGGGTTGAATGATGCTACATGATTCTAGTTGGTTTCATGTTATCCTAAGGTGATATGATCTCAAGTGTTAACTAAGTCTTAAGCATGAATGACATCAGATTATGTTTAATATGAGTGTGTGTGTTCAAGTGTCTGCACAAAGATTCGTGGTTAGCATGGCACATTTGTACAATGCATGATGAATCGGAAAGCGGTAAACACTTAGCACATAGCACACATTATCTTTCTTCCAACCATGTAACTCCCTCACATAGGGTTTTTGGATAGTCTCTATCCTAAGTTTAGTTCATCTTAGTACCGTGAGGATACTAAGGAGTGCACCTGCAGGAAAATATAATGCATGATCTCGTGTTTGGGTAACACCCTAGGGAAAATGCCTATGGCTTATTTACATGAGGGGTTATAAAATGGGTTGCTGATGTAGAAGGTTCTTGTTGCACTGAAATACACTCCAAGCCTCTCCCCAAATAGGTTCTAACGAGGGAGGTACATGCAATATGGCAACAAGTGCTCTACTCTCTCAAGTTCTATCTTTTCTCAAAGAGGTAGATTAGTACAAGAGAAAGCTTCGCGATAATAGGGGTACCTTAGACTTATGGGCTAATCCCTTCTACTACAATGCGTTATTATGAATATGTCATAATTAAGAGAAAACAGAATAATGTGATCAATAATTTTTGGCACTTATCCAAAATCTAAAACCTTTTTCAAAAAAAGTTTTAGAAAAAATCCCTAGCGGAGTCGCCACTGTGAGTGGGCGACACGGAGCGGTGGGCTGAGAGAGCGCGGTTTCATAGGCGCGGTCCACCGAGGTGTTTGAAAAAGGTGCACCGGGTTAGGGACCAGGGAAAAAGGTTTGAAAGAGAAAGGGTGAAAACATTTTAGATCGGTTCGAACCCAAATCCGCCATCTCTTAGTGTGGAGTCGCCACCTAGATTAGCTCTTTCCAGGAATTAGAGTCATGTGTGGATTAACGTTTGGGGGACGGCCCACCAAAATACAAAGATTCAGGTCTGGGATAAGTTGCTTATTTCTTATTGGATCACATTATATTATATCTACAGAAAACTGTATTCTCTTAATTGTGCATATTCGCACTTAGGTCATTTTTTAGACTTTATATGCATGATTCACGTATTGCACAATAATAAATCATCCACAAGGTGGAATAATAAATCATCCACAAATCAGTAAATAAATGTAGAAAATAAATGCGGAAAATAAAAATTACGAGGCTTCCAAAAATCGGGGGATGCAACCGCCCGCTAACCTATTAATTACATTTCCCAAAAAAAATTGAAATTGCGATACCCAAAGGAAAATTAAAATCCTAAACATACATCTAATCCTAATCTACCTACATCCATAAAGGTTAGCACAAGGGATATCATGTATGTTCAATTTTAAATTTGGCTAGGCCCGTGTGGCCTAAAAAATGAAAATCAATCGTGGTAATGTGTTTGTTATTTAAATAAAACAATTCATTTAATTAACACGTTTTAATTAATGAAATTGCTCGCATGGTGAATTGATGAGGGCTGTTATCCGGGAATATGTTTTATTCCCTTCTTGAGGCTGTTCTAACATATATTTCCTTTTAGTAAAGAAAAATAGATGATGAAGAATTACAACACTTGTATAAAATAAAAATATTAAAAAAGATAAAATTCCTAGGTTCAGAAGTGAAATCAAAAGAAAAAGATAAACACTGAAAGCATGGATATTGTAGTTCTAGGAACTCAGAGGCTTACCCTTACAGAATGTATCCACTTCGAAGATATCCGATTGGCCGTTGAAAATCCTCCTCATCCTTTAGTTTAGGTAAAAAAATTGTATTGAAAGTCCACAAATATTCGTCTTAATTCTTGGAAGCAGTTCTTAAAGTTATATTTTTATCTGTCACTTTTCCGGGGTCCGGATTATCGAAAATGACCTAAGTATTTATAGGAGAAATCCTGAAAATCCAAAAAAGGTAAGTTTTTTCGGCGAGGGGTCTGGCCGAAAAAGAAAAGTCTAGCGAGGCCCCTCACCATGACTTTGGCAAGGCATATGCCTCGCCAAAGCTTGGCGAGGGAGCCTCGCTAAGCTCTTTGGCAAGGGAGCCTCACCAAGCTCTTTGGCGAGGCTCATGCCTCGCCAAAGGCTTTGGCAAGGCTCCTAACTCGCCAAAGCTTGGCGAGGCAGCCTCGCTAAAGCCTTTTGACGAGGTTGGCCTCGCCCACCTTTGGCTATGCATGCCCTCGGATCTGATTTTCTACTATGTTTTATGTATTTTTTATGTATTTTATATTTTTTAATTAATTAAATAATTTTATTAAAAACTTCCTTTTGAATTCAGAGATGAGAAAGATTCCCATTCAGATGCATCAGGATACTCGAAAATTGTGTGATTCAAGGATAAAATCCCAAAAAAGCCATCATCATCGAGCTGGTACAAAATCCCATGCTCACACTTTGATTATCAATTTGATAAGTACTTAAAGCACAAAAGGGATTGTGATTTTGCAAAGAACTTCATGGTCAACACTATGCTTCCAAGGTATAGGGTTGTTGCAAAAATATGGACCTAGTGTCTATAATTGTGAAGCTTGTAATGATGGATGAACCTGAAATTTGATGCTATCTACAAGTCTTAGGGCTGACACCTTAGCAGTTGAGTTTTCCATGACTGTTTATGATAAGTCTGAATAGTTAAGGAAAATGAGTTACTTATGATCAGGATACCTTGAAACAGATTGTATTGAAAGGTCTACCGCATAGTTATGACAATTTCAAAACATATTTCTATTGGATCAATGATTATTGTAATTTTTCCGAGATGGTTGACCTGTTGGAATAATATGATATATAGTTTAGAAATAACCTTGAGAATCAACCTGTTGTTGAGGATCAAAAGATAGGAAAGTCTAGGGCTTTCAAGGTCAAGAGAAAACTCATGAAAAAAGTGCCATAATAAAATGAAACTTAAGAGCCCTGAAATTTGAAAAAGTGAAGAAGAAGCCAAGTAAGGCATCTACTTCAGGTATGTTCAAACGAGAGAGTTTCTCTACAATTCCCTATGAGTCTACTTATGTATTAGATTCTGGTTGTGGTACTCATACCTGTACTTTTGTGTAGGGATTCTGAAACAATAGGAGGCTTGCAAAGAGGGAAATGGACCTAAGAGTTAGAAATTGAGCACGGGTTGTTGCAACAGCTATAGGGACATAGAGTCTTTTGTTTCCTAGTGGCCTAGTTTAAGTTTTAAAAAATTGCTATTATATTACGGTTGTCACTAAGATTATTATTTATGTTACACGTTTAGCAACAGAGGGATTTGAAATTTTATTTTCTAATAATAAATGTTAAATTCAACTCAATAATGTTCTTTATGCTTGTGGATATCTGTTGATGGAATTTATGTTCTAGATACTTAAGCAAACTTCTGAATATGAACATTGTTAATAAATTGAGATTGGATAATGAGAAATCCTCATACTTATGGCAATTTTGTCTAGGCCATATAAATGAGACTCACTTAACCAAGTTATGCAAATGTGGAGACTTGGGCCCAATGGAATGGGTATCCTATGGTGCAAGCGAACCTTGTTTAAAAAGGAAGATGACTAAGAAATCTTTTAAAGGAAAGGGACAATGTGCCACTAGTACTTTAGAAATAATACATTCCGATGTATGTGGTCCAATGAGTGTTAAGACACATGAGGGTTTCATCTACTTCATTAACTTTATTGACGATTGCTCACAATATGGTTATTTGTACCTTATAAGACATTAGTCTGCGAGTTTCGAGAAATTTAAAGAGTTCAAAACCGAACTAGAGAAACAGCTTGGGAGAAGTATCAATTCCCTTTGATCTGATCGAAGTGGTGAAAACTTAAGCCAAGAATTTCAAGATTATCTAAGGGATAATGGTATTTTATCCTAGTGGACACCTCCTCATACACCCCAACACAATTGAGTGTTAGAAAAGAGGAATCGAACCCTACTTGATATGGTTCGGTCCATGATAAGCCAAGAAGAACTCAGTAGATCTTTTTAGGGTTATGCACTTGAGAGCATAGTTTATATTCTAAACATAGTGCCCTCTAAATCAGTTGATCAAATTCCATATGAATTATGGTATGGTAAGAAACCCACTTTTTCTCACTTGAGAGTTTGGGGATGTCATGTTTACGTAAAGAGGAAGAGTTCAGATAAGCTGGGTGCTAAGTCTAATAGGAGTCTATTTATAGGTTACCCTAAGGAGACTATGGGTTATACCTTCTTTGATCCCAAGGAACAAAAAGTCCTTGTTTTCAAAAATGCTCAATTCCTCGAGAAGGAGCATATACTTGCGAAAGCTAGTGGGAGTAATCTTGAGTTAGGCACTCAAGAAGACCAAATAGATAATCAAATGATTATACCTAAACCTATTACACAAGATATTGTAAGTATGCAACAATCTACATTGCGTAGGTTATGTCAGGCCCCAATTATTCCCGAGCTATACAGGTTTCTCATAATTGATGATAAACATCTCTTCCTTATGGAAGATGATGAGTCTAGGACTTGCAAGGAAGCAATTAAAAGCTTAGAATCTTACAAATGATGAGGTCAGAGATGGACTCCATGTACAAAAATCAAGTATGGAGCTTAATTGATGCTCCAAGTGGGATTAGGCCCATAAGATGCAAGTGGGTTTTCAAGAAGAAAGCTGACATGGAAGGTAACATAGTTACCTATAAAGAAATGCTGGTTGCAAAAGGTTACAGTAAAAAAAGAAGGCACTGACTATGACAAAACCTTTTCACTAGTAGCCATGCTGAAGTCTATCAGGATACTCCTTACCATCGCCGCTCACTACAATTATGAGATTTGGTAGATGGATGTGAAAACAACTTTCCTTAAAGGGAATCTGGATAGGTATATGAATATGGCACAACCTAAGGGTTTTGCATCCAAGGATGGATCGAAGGTATGTAAGTTGCAAAATTCCATTTATGGACTTAACCAAGCATCAAGGAGTTGGAATATTAGGTTTGATGAGATAATCGAAGAAATTAGTTTTATGTCAAACGCTAATGAGCCCTGTGTATATAAGAAGGCTAGTGGGAGTGCGGTCGTTTTCCTTGTATTGTATGTCGATGACATATTACTGATAGGAAATGATGTTTCTTTACTTCAAATAGTTAAATCATGGTTGTCAAAGAAGTTATCCATAAAAGACCTTGGAGAAGCAACTTTTATACTTGTTATAAAGATCTATCGAGATAGAGTTAGAAGGCTACTAGGTCTTTTACAAAGTACATACATAGATAAGGTTTTGGCTAGATTAAAACTTGAAAAGTCAAGAAAGGGTTATCTCCCATTGTCTCACAGGATTAACCTTTCTAAATCTGAGTGTCCAAGAACACAAGTGGAGAGACTATGCATGAATGGGATACCCTATGCCTTAGTGATAGGATCCATCATGTATGCTATGGTATGCACTCGACATCTGACATGTATTGAGCATTAAAAGCAGATTTAAATCTGATCTAGGTGAGAAGCACTAGATGGCCATTAAAACTATCCTTAAGTACTTACGTAGGACTAAGGATATGTTTTTAGTATATAGAGAAGCTGATCTCTCTTTGGAGGGATACATCGATGTGAGTTTTCAATATAATAAGGATGACTATAAGTCCCAGTCGATGTATGTGTTTATGTTAAATGAAGGGTAGTTATTTCAAAAAGTTTCAAATAGGATACAACTGTCGATTCATCCACAGAATTTGAGTATATAGCTGATTCAAAAGTGGCTAAGCAAGCTGTCTGGCTTAAGGAATTTATTGGTGATCTTGGTGTGGTGTCTAGCATTGTAAATTCAATAGTGGTCTATTGAGATAATAATGGGGCTATTGCTCAGGCAAAGGAACCATGGTCTCATCAAAGAAATAAACATTTACTTAGAAAGTACCATCTCATTCAGGAGATAGTAGCTAGGAAAGATATAGATTTAGAATACATCCCAACGGATCAGAATCTAATCGATGGGCTAACTAAGCCGTTGACTCAAGTTAAACATGACCATCATGTTAACAAGTATGGCACGAAGCACATGGGTAATTTACTCTAGTGCAAGTGGGATATTGTTGGATATGATGTATGCCCTAGAGGTAATTAGGGTGATATATCTTAATTAGTTATAATGTACAAACAGTTTGAAATTATTATTATTAATTAAGGCATCTTTGTTTCTTATCAGTGTTTTCAATTTATTTATATATCTCGCTAGTATCATATATGTATTGTATTATATATATGCGCATTGATAAGATAAAGTCTGTGACTACTTCATAGTATAAAAGTGCGAGGACATAGTGGGAGCTATGTGGTGTGAGAATTGCACATACATGTTACTATGAATAGTTTAAATATCCCTAGTCATAGTTTCATTGAGACTGAACATCAATGGAACGGACAGACTAGCATGTGTAGGCTTACTCCTTGGATTAGATCCAAGCAGCCGATCTCACGGGTTGAAGGTGGTACCTTGAGTTAACACATGAATGTATTCGGGTAATACATTGGAGACCGTTATAAGACATATACTCGGAAATAACTATATCCATGTGTTGGTGTCATGTCTTATTGTAGTAGTAGTACAAGTATCCTCAAACTTGAGATACTGGTTACCTTATATAGGAGTTGCTATACTTTGGTTCATACTTATTCATACCTCGGAAATTAGGATGATATAAGTAATTATGGGTATAGTGATGATCATATGTTGGTAAGCTGAGTAGTCAAGATGGATCATATCTTGATATAATGATATAATGGGAGATGTACCTTAGGCCCTTAATTGAAGTGACACACTCATAAACCTCTGATTAGAGTATAAGATTGATAGAATGAGTTTCTTGTCAATCTTGATACATAATGGCTGATTGGTGTTTTCGTTAACAAGTCTAATTCCAGGATAACTTTGGCTATTACATGAGCTAACTCTTAATCTGGGCTCAATAAACGAGATGGTACTTAACCTGATGGAAGGAGTATATTGTATTGGTTACTATTGCAAAACTAGATCAAGTCACAAGCGCGTGACATTCCAAGTATCGAGGGATCATATGCTTTTGCTAGAAAGCCCATTTGATCATCTAAAGCCATCATGTTCCATATCAATCTGGAACACTGAGCCTAAAGTTTCCTAGATGAGAAGCCAAGTTTTGGTTAACCTCTAGCGGCTCAATACTTTGTGATCCTATGAGGTTACATATTTTGGGTTTTTACCAAACTAAGTAAAGAACATATAAACTGGGCCTATGTTGAAAATATTTGGTTGTCGAATTCGTTAGAAGAATTATTTATTTGTTGGACCAAATTAAAAATTAAAGGAGATAAAGAAAAAAATAAGGAAAAATGCAAGGAGAGGAGCAAGGGAATTTTCCGCATTACGAGTGGGCTCTAAATGAACACGGGATGTTCGGAGTGGGGCCTACGTGGCTGCCCCACGAGCTGAAAAGCTCACAGGCCGCTAGTGCACAAGGAAAGCCCACGCGTGCTAGCAAGTTGCAGGCCTGCAAGCGATGCCCATGTTAGCGCTTGCATGAGCCTATTGGGCAAGCCCAGCTTACGGCACAAGGCAAGCTTGCTAGGGAATATTCCCATCCCACATTGAGTTATATGGGGAGTAAAACACTCCCCCTTTTCCCTATATATAGGCCTCCATTCTCTTTATTTTCACACACTTCAGCTCAGCTTTTTCTCTGAGTTCGACATCTCTTTCTTCGTTCGTCGTGCGAGATCCTTCACAAGTTTCTCCAAACAACGAAGAACTTCTTTAAAAGGCACTTTCTATTTGAAGAGAACCATCTTAGTTTATATTTTCACGTTGGTCTTCGAGCAGTCTAGCAGCTTCTGTCTACTAACGGATTCTACCTCTACGAGGTTTTGGTTGGTGAAGATCATGATGGATCAATCATAAAGGCTATCCTAGTTTGGAGGCTCGTGCTAACGAAGTTATGCCGAATTGCTCTAAGGGAACGGTGTAACCAAAAGACGAAAAGAAGCACGCATCAACTAGTAACATTCTAAACTTAGATGCTAGGTTTCTTTTATAAGTTTTATGAACCTATTAGCATCTATGGAATGTTTTAACTTAGATTATATCAATCATGGCATGCTTAGGAGATTCGTTAGGTTAATTTTAAGTTTTGAAATTCCACCTTGTTATGTTGCATGTTCAATTACTATCTTATTTAAGCATCACTCTTTGATGTTATGAAGTTGACCAATAAGTCAATAAAGAACATCAAAGAGCTAGTGAGGATCAAGAAGCAGACATTATTGCTTCCTTATCCCTTGGTATCTGCTTTCTTCAAGCTAAGTATCATGAGGGGCATAACAGCAAGCTCACTAAGTAATTAAATGAGTTAACTATTGAGCTACCAGCTTTGAAGAAAGAACAGGTTTCTCCTCCAGCCAACAGTCCAGCTCTAAATAACCAAACTCGTAACTCTATAAGGGGAATAAATCTTCTGCAAAGAGGAAAGTGGGCCATCCTAAATAAAAATTGGCATGTGGCTTTTTTAGGAAGGCAAGACATGCTATGGTCTTATGCAAGCATAAAAATGGTTACTACAATGAGTATGATTAGAGTAATTTAAGTATTTCTAATAAAGGAGGACCCATCTCAAAAGCATGGGTACCTAAGAAAACGTAATTGTTCGGTAGGTCATCCGAGGTTTGCTGCTGATACTAGAATGTGGTATTTGGATAGTGGTTTCTCGAGATATATAACATTAGATGAAACTCAGTTTATCTCATTAGAGCATAAAGGAAATGGGAGTGTCAGCTTTGGAGATAAGCAAAATGGCAAGATTGTTGGAAGCAGCATCATTGGTGTTTCTCCTTTAATCGAAGATGTATTTCTTGTTAAAGGACATAAGTTTAAATTGCTTAGCATAGCTCAGCTTTGTGATAAAGGTACAAAAGTTACATTTGATTCAGTAGGTCGCTCAGTTATTAACTGTAAGACTGATTCTTCTTCTCTTGCTCCTAGAATTAATAATGTATATATGATTGATTTATCCCTTGGCACCACTAATTTTTTTCTTTGTATGTAAGGAGGATAGTTCGTGGCTTTGGCATAGAAGGTTCGATCATATAAATAAGAACATTCTATCCAAATTGACCTAAAAGCAATTGGTATTGGGTTTACCCATTTTTATCTTCTAGAAAGATATACTTTGTTCAACTTGTCAACTAGGTAAGAAGGTTAGAAAGTCATTTACATCAATTAACAACGTAGTAACTAAGAGATTATTAGAGTTCCTACACCTGGACCTTTATGGCCTTGTTCAACCTATGATCATGGGTGGAAAGAGATTTTACCTTGGTGGTTATGGATGACTTCACAAGACTCACTTGGTAGTCTTGCTAAGTAGCAAAGATGAAACCTTTGAGTCTTTTGTCAAGCTTAGAAACTGGATAATGAATGTACTAGGAATTAAAATCTTTAAAATCTGAAGTGATCATGAACATGAATTCAGTAATTTTCATGTTGAAGAATTTTTTTCAGCGCATGGAATTGACCATAACTTTTCTTCTCCTTATACGCCTCAACAAAATGGGGGTGTAGAAAGGAAGAACAAAACCATAGTTTGGATGGCTCGATCCATGCTGAGTGATAACAATCTACCAAAATACTTTTTGGGAGAAGCTATTAACACAACCTATTATATCCTTAATAGGGATTTAATTCACCTAATTTTGGAGAAAACACCTTATGAGCTTTGGTGAGGGTGCAAGCCTAAGATTGGTCACATCAAATCCTTTGGTTGTAGGTGTTTCATTTTGAATACCAAGGAGCAGCTAGGTAAGTTTGATTTGAAGGCTAATGAAGGTGTCCTTTTGGGTTACTCAACTAACGGCAAGGCATATAGAATATATGTCAAGAGAACTGGTCTTTTAGAGGTGTCTATGCATGTAAATTTTGATGAAACTAACAATATATGTGACATCCCTCTAATGATGAAGAAGGAGTAATCCAAGTAGAAAATCAACTCACCATGCCCTCTTTGTGCTTCCCAACCCAGTACAAGAGCTAGAAACTAAGGAAGTTAAAGCTGATGAAGATCTTTTAATTAACTTAAGTGAAGAGGAAGATCAGCTCTACCTCAACAACATAGTGTAGAGACTCTCGTTGTAGATCTAAGTCTTCAAAGGGATATTAGAACTCATCGTGATCACCTAATTGAGAGTATTACGATGACGTTCATAATCAAACAATGATGCAAGATCAGGTGGTCAGCTTAGCAGGATGATGAGCCATCCAACTTTCATCTTAGTGATTGAACATAAGAAGTTTGAAGATGTAGAAGGAGATGACTATTGGATGATCATGATGCAAGAGGAACTGGACCAGTTTAAGAGAAATGAAGTTTGGGATAGAGTTCCTAAGCCCAAAGGGAAATCAATCATTGGTAACAAATGATTTTTCAAAAACAAGCTTAATGAAGATAGCGTTGTTATAAAAAACAAGGTCAAGATTGTTTCTCAAGGTTATAATCAACAAGAAGGAATCGATTATGATGAGACCTATGTACTAGTATCCCATCTTGAAGAAATAAGGACTCATTGTGGCTTTTCAGCCTATATGAACTTCAAGTTGTTTCAAATGGATATCAAGAATGCTTTCCTAAATAACTCATTCAAGAGGAAGTTTATGTGCGCCAGCCCCCAAGCTTTGAATATGCAAAGAATTTGGAGCATGTTTACAAATTGAAGAAGGCTCTATATGGATTGATCATGCTTGGTATGAAAGACTGACTAACATCCTACTTAGTAAAGACTATGAAAGAGCCAATGCCGATACAACTTTATTTATAAAGTGAAGAGAAGATGATGTGTTGCTTGTCCAAATATATGTGGATAAATATCATATTTGAAGCAATAGATGAAAGGCTCTGCAAAGAAGTCAACAAGTAAATGAAGAGCGAATTCGAAATTTCAATGACGGGAGAACTTAACATTTTCCTTGAATTGCAAATTAAACAAAGTGAAAACTAAATCTTCATTATCCAAGAAAAGTATGAAAAAGAAGTCTTGAAGAAGTTTGACATGAAGCATTCAAAGCCAATGTCCACTCCCATTGTCACTGAAACAATTTCGAATAAGGATGAAGCTGGTAAGCCTATAGACAATAAGTTCTACAGAGGTATTATATTCTCTTCTTTACTTAACTGCTAGTAGACCTGATATTCAATAATTTGTATACTATTGCATGTGTTATCAAGTTAACTAGAGAATCTCACTTAGCAATTGATAAGAGAATTTTCCGATATTTGCAAGGCTCTAAGATGATACATAGATGTAGATTATGGAAGGGACAAGCTCAATAGGAAAAACACCACTAGAGGATGTCATTTGCTTTAAGAATGTCTTCTCTCATGGTCTAGCAAGAAGCACACTTATGTTGCTCTAAATACTGAAGAAGCTGAGTACTGATCGCAAAGTTTCTGGCTATGCTCGTTTAGAAAGACTTATTCCCAGCAACAGTGCCAAAAACTTGTTCGCAAGGTTTTGACTCTACTAACTCTGAGGATTTATATTTTATAAAGAAGCAAAAAACCTTGTCTCCCACTTTCCTACCAATAAGATAAGAGTTCAAAATACGAACATGTGTTGTCAATACTACTTATCTAAATAAAAAAATGGTGACCACTGCAAGTATACAGTTACGATGTAGTTTTTAAAATATCCATCCCACAAGGAAGGAACCAGTTTTAAAGATCAACAAGAGGAACGAAATAAAAGAAAATAATGTAATTTATTTTGGAGGATTGGAATGATGGATGGATAAACAAATGTATGAAAGATTATAGAAGAGAAAAAGTATATAGATATTCCCTTCAAACAAGTATAGCACAAAAAACATGCAAAATCATCAAAAATATTACGTACACTAGATTAATTTAACATATTCGGTTCTAGACATTCAATTATTCAATTATGCACCCCATAGCAACACATGGAATGACTTTTCTAAATCTAATGCAAATGAATTAAGACGATTATATAAACCTAGATAACAATATTACTATGCTTAGTACGGGTCGCTCTCACATAGCTATATTTAGCAAGTTACCATTCCAAAAATGTTGGCTCACTAAACAGCGTTATAATCACATATCCAGTGATTATACTCAATCTCGTTAACCCTAAAACTACTCTTAAAGTTAACTCAAAAGCATATAAATTGATTAATATAAAAGACTCAACACGAAATACACATTATGACACATAGACATTTCATAAACTTCTAAATAGAAAGTACAAGTAAAAAGCAAAGCAAAGTATTAAGGTATGCAAGTGAAAGCTAAAGTTGATCAAACAGTATCCACTCATTAATGGGAGTCGTCAATTCCAGCAATTCCTACGTCTGCTTTGAATTCGATTTCGACTCGTACAGAACCTCTGCCAGGATACTATTCTTTGTGAATATCGAAAAAAAGAATATTGAAGAATGCAAACTTTTATTGATAATTTATTTTCAATTACACTTATACAACAAACATTCGAATATGTAGAGAAATCTAGTGATCGAAATAAGGTTTGAATCACTTATACATTTTGTCGCTAACACTAATGAACATAGCGAAATATAGATATTTTTACTCTCTATCTATACAACACACTTATAATTCATGAAACACTACATAATCCACCATACCATTGCCCACTCTCTCCATGAAATTGGTGGGTTTTGAAGCCTATTTATAGAGTACGAAGGGTTGCATCTATCCAAATGAAGAGTCGTGTCCAATGGCGAAGAATTACACAGCTTCATTGTGATTGGTTGAAGTGGTTTGATCTTATCCATAATGGAAAGGCACCTTTTCATGATTGGTTGACTTCCAAAAGGTGTCTTTTCATTTGGTGGTTAAAGGCGATTGATGACAGTTAATCTTTTTTATCCAACGGTTGAAACAAGAGAAGAGTTGATAAAAAAACCGTGAAGGTCATGATCGCGAATGATTATTGCAAACATGAATACTTGGTTGGCATCTTTCTATTGTGAAAGTTACCAAGTCGCGACTACGATATGTGTGTCACAATCGTGACATGCCTTTTTCACATGATTCCTCTTTACGATTTCTATCGATCTTTGACATCTTCGATCCTTTGCCAATTTTTTAAGTTCCATGCATCTTTTTGCACATTTTTCACTCTTTTTTATAGATTTCCAACATTAGTTAATTTACTTCCAAGATTTACCTAGTACCTGCATTTGCATAAAAAACAACTACATACCACGTGAAATATTTTATATGAAGTATAAAAATGACTTAAACTATAGTGTTTAATGTGTAAAATTATCATGATAATAAGTGTAATTGTACACTTATCACACCCCCACACTTAACTTTTGCCTTGTCCTCAAGGTAAATTCAACATAAGTGTATAAATTAGTTGTCCAAGTTCGTACCTTATTTGGCGAAAGACTATTGTAGTAGTACCACATTCCCACGTTGCATAAGATTCAAGTAGAAGTTTGAAATTTCCCACAAATTAGTAATGTGCAATTCATATAGTGTAGTTGCATACCTTTGCTCTTAATGGAGGGTCAACCGAATTGCGTTTTCAAATAAGTGTTATATGCTTACTCGAATATTACCTTCTCTCAAGTATAGTATAAAGTATATAAGACAAAAGAAGCACACTTTGGAAAGTTTTATCTCTAGGCATTTTTAGGTAACCTTGGATGCTAAAAACACTCTTAGTAGTTGCATTTTATGCTCCATACCACTCTCCCCTTTTTTTAGTGGCTACATTTTATGCTCCATACCACTCTCTCATTTTTTTCTTTTAAGCATATGTTTTTGAAGTACTTTGTACTCTGCACCCATTTTTCGTGCTATGCTATTTTTCTTTTTTCACTCAATGAATGGTTGCAATTTCTGCTCCATACCGTTCTTCATTTTTTTCATAACTCATTGTTTATCCTCTCTTTCTTTTGATTTTTCACTCTTAATACCCCCATTCTTTATTGATCAATTTCAAAGTATTATGGCTATAGTTTCCCAACACTTTAAACACACTCAATACTTATAGAACTTATTCGAGATTTGCATATAAAACTCATAGTAAGAACACTACTAGATATTACTCCACTTAAACTTATCGGTAGCATTAAACTAAAACTATATAACCTTTACTAATTCATGTTGCATTGAAATATATATCGAAACTTACTTAGAATGTTGCTTTTGAATGTTACTCACAACTCATCCTTGCCAAATGCTAAATGTTGTGCGAAAACGCTCACACTATCAATGTATGATCATACTCGAAACACTTTGTTCAAAATATGCACTAACATCAAACTTGAAATACCTAACACTCACAATAACCTTGGAACATATGTTAGTATAGTATAGATATGGATAATGTATAAACAACACAAAAATCAAGAAAAATTTTCAAATTCTTCAGTTTTTTCATTTTATTTAATTTTTTTGGATTTTTTTGGATTTTTTACAAATATCTCCCCACACTAAAGAACACAATGTCCTTATTGTGGTAGACTTAACTAAAAATGAAAACATGAAAAACAAACACCAGTCTAAAATTTGAAAAAGAAAAGAAAAGAATAAACTCGTTTATTTTGAAGGAGAATCTAGGGCCCGTGTCATGATCGCGAAGGCTTGTCGCTATCATGATTTCCTTCACAATAGAAATAGAAGGTTTTGCTGTATAAATTCATGAGCACAATCTATAGTCGCGATCGCGGCATTCTTTAATCCTTCTATTTTTTTTCAATTTTTAGACTTAGTATCGTAATTCGTAGATACATATATATAATATCCCATTCTCCAGCAATTTGATCTCTAGAACACACTTGCCTTCTCCGGCAACGGCGCCAACAACATGATAGCAAAGTTTTTGGCTATACTCGTTCCGAAAGACTTATCCCCTGCAACGGTGCCAAAAACTTGTTCGCAAGGTTTTGACTCTACTAACTCTGAGGATTTATATTTTATAAAGAAGCCAAAAACCTTGTCTCCCACTTTCCAATCGATAAGATAAGAGTTCAAAATACGAATAGGTGTTGTCAATACCGCTTATCTAAATAAAAAATGGTGACCACTGCAAGCATACAGTTACGATGCAGTTTTAAAAGATATCGATCCCACAGGGAATGAACCAGTTTTAAAGATTAACAAGAGGAATGGAACAAAAGAAAATAATGTAATTTATTTTGGTGGATTGGAATGATGGATGGATAGACAAATGTATGAAAGATTAGAGAAGATAAAAAGTATATAGATATTCCTACGAACAAGTATAGCAAAGAAAACATGCAAAATCATCAAAGATATTACATACACTAGATTAATTTAACTGATTCGGTTCTAGACATTCAGATATTCAATTATTCACTACAGAGCAACACATGAAATGACTTTTCTAAATCTAGTGCAAACGAAGTAAGACGATTATATAAACCTGGATAACAATATTATTATGCTTAGTACGGGTTGCTCTCACATAGCCATATTTAGAAAGTTACCATTCCAAAAATATTGGCTCACTATACAGTGTTAAAATCATTAATCCAGTGATTATACACAATCTCGTTAACCCCAAAACTACTCTTAAAGTTAACTCAAAAGCATATAACTTGATTACTACAGATGACTCAACTGAAATACACATTATGACACATTGACATATCATAAACTTCGAAATAGAAATTATAAGTAGAAAGCAAAGTAAAGTTGTAAGGTAAATAAGTGAAAGCTAAAGTTGATCAAACCGTATCCACTCTTTAATGGGAGTCATCAATTCTCGCAATTCCTATGTCTACTTTGAATTCGATCTCGACTTTTGCAGAACCTCCGCTAGGATGCTATTCTTTGTGAATATCGAATAAATGAATATTGAAGAATGAAAACTTTTATTGATAAGTGATTTGCAATTACACTTATACAACAAACACTTGAATATGTAGAGAAATCTAGTGATCGAAATAAGGTTTGAATCACTTATACGTTTTCTCACCAACAGTTATGAACATATCAAAATTTAGATATTTTTACTCTCTTTCTATGCAACACACTTATCATTCATGAAACAATACATAATCCACCATACCATTGCCCACTCTCTCCATGAAATTGATGGGTTTTGAGGCCTATTTATAGAGTACGAAGGGTTGCGTCTATCCAAACGAAGAGTCATGTCCACTGGCGAAGAATTACACCACTTCTTTGTGATTCGTTGAAGTGGTTTGATCTTATCCATAATGGAAAGGCACCTTTTCATGATTGGTTGACTTCTAAAAGGTGTCTTTGCATTTGGTAGTTGATGGCAGTTAATCGTTCTTATTTGACTATTGAAAGAAGAGAACAGTTGACAAAAAAACTATCAAGGTCGCGACCATGAATGATTGTCGTGACCGTGAATACTTGGTTGGTAGCTTTCTATTGTAAAAGTTAACAAGTCATGAACTCGATATGTGTGTCATGATCGTGACATGGCTTTTTCACTTGATTCCTCTTTGCGATTTCTACCGATCTTAGACATCTTCGATCCTTTGCCGATTCCTTAAGTTCCATGCATTTTTTTTGCACCTTTTTCACTCTTTTTTCATAGATTTCCAACTTTAATCATTTTACATCCAAGATTTACCTAGTACTTGCATTTTCATAAAAAACAACTACATACCACATGAAATATTTTATATGAAGTATAAAAATGACTTAAACTATAGTGTTTAATGTGTAAAATTATCATGATAATAAGTGTAATTATAAACTTATCAAGTACATAACAGCAGAAAGTTTTGTAGCATAACTACTATGGATCAAGAAGTAACTGGAGGATTATGGTATAAAGTCTAAATGTCTCAAAGCTATGTGTGATAATAAGAGTGCAAATGATCTATCCAGGAAGCAAGTTCAACATGGTAGGATGAAGCATATCAATATTAGATGTCACTTCATAAGGGATCAGGTGCTTAGAGGAGATGTCAAATTGGAGTATATTAGCAGCATGCTGATATATTCACAAACCAATTAGCAAAGAAGCAATTTAACACACTCAAAGAGCTAATAGGAATGACAAACCCAATTTGATGAAGTTTCAAAAAAATTGACTAAGTATAAAAAATAAGACTAAAAGTTTTTGTGAGCACGGAATTTCGCTCCCGACTTGCGAGTTTGAAGCTGTAATTTTTTCTTTTCTTAGCTTTTTGCATCTTGCAAGGTCCTGAAATTGTTTGGACAAAATCTGCTTTGTTTCTTTAGGCCTTCTTCTTTCTTAAAATCTATAGTGTTAACAATATCGTAGTTGCAGCAGAACCAAAATTGCACTTTCTGCAATTTTCAGTCGAAAAGCCCATACCCCCCCACATGCTCGGACATCTTGACTGAAACACAATCTCAGCCACCTTACCTAGGATTTCACACACACCTCTTCACATGAGATAAGTGATTAAAGTGAAAAAATAAAAGCAAAAGTGAAAGTATGGCCTAACCTAGAACTAAGTTGACTTTTGGATTAAATGGATCTCATTAAAGTTTGAGCTGACTTTCAGATTAGAAGTGATTGAGTCTTGGTCATAACAATGGCAAGAAAGAAGGAAAAAGATCTAAAGAGTATTAGGGAGCACCTCTTCACGTGTTCTTCAACAAAACACCAAACTTTGATCACCAACACTTGAGATTTTGGGTTAGTTAGATTGAGTTCAATGAAAAGGGCATGAATCACAAGGGCTCGCTTGTTCATCTCTTAAGGAAATTTGAAGTTTAGTTCATCTTTTAAGCAAAGCTTGAGTTTTAGAAATCTTTTAAGCAAACTTGAGGTGTAGAAGTTACTTAGACAATACTTGTGTTTTAGACTTGAATGGAGACTCTACAACATCTTTATCACTCACTTGAAGGTTACTACACCTTCTAAAATATCTACTTTGGCAAGGAATAGATCCCTTCCAAAGATTTTCAGTAAATCACCAGCCAACACTAACTAAAAAGAAACAAGGAGAGCTTCCTGGAGGAATTCATGGACCTTAAAGAAAGTGGATTCATGACTATGGGGTAAGCTTCTGAGTTCCTAGAGTTTGTTCTTACATTTATATGCTTTCCTTTTTTAAGTTTCATTTTCTTTTCGGTTATTTCCATTTTCTCGCACCCAACTATTTTACAGGAATTTCAGTATTATTTAAAATCTTTTTCAGTATTTTGTTTAAATAAATATATTTGAAACATCTTGAGCTTTCCGGAATGATAAAGATCATCTAAATTGGTTAAGAATAGAATATGTTATGATCATTTGAAGTTTTGGATTTTCGTTTTGTTGTTTCTGTGTATTTTCTGTATTTCTAGAATTTTGATGTCATTAATGACATCACTAATCTTGTTAACAACATGGCCCCATGTCATTAATGAAATTGCTTTGGCATAATCCAGTTTTGCTTCGTTTTTCTTCATTCAGAATCGTTTAAGCCCGGAACGACCCATTGAGACCCTTTTGAGTTTTGAAATGCATCATTGGTGGTAACAAACTTCTAAATTGTAATTATTTAGGAGTTATATATGATTTATTAATGTATTAATATGTTGATTAAGGTTTCGAGTAGCAATGAAAGCGCTTCGGACCATCCATATCAATATCGCCCTTGGAAGGGAAGTCGATTACGATATGGATGACATCGTTACCTTTATTAACCCAAACGATGGCTATGTTATGCATGTGTGGCCCTGATTTATGTTTCTAAATGTTGTTTTAGGTCACCCACACGAAGGGAACTCAAGTTCCCCGGATAACCGACCTAACAATATAACATGTGGCATTTTCACTAATAAAAATTTCCAACATAGTTGAAAATAAAAATGAACCTTTTTCATAAAATAAGAACTTCAAAATCTTCGTTGTTTTTACGTTGACCACACAGGTCTTCTCAAAATTCAAATCAAGCATACGTGGTACACGTGGTACATTTTTTTGTTGTGGAATATCCCATGTGCTAACCTTTGTTGATGTAGGTAGACTAGGGTTAGATAAATGTTAGGATTTAATTTTCTTCGGGTATCGTATTTAATCTAAAACCAAATGTAATATTCATTAGATATTGATGTATTTTGGGCAATTGTATCGCTTAGAGTTTGATGTGCTCAGGCGATTTGTAAAATCCCCTAGTAAAAAATGTAATTAATCCCTCATAGATTAGGCGCATTTAATTTCTTACGTGTTTATTTTCTCGCACTTTATCTACCTCTTTCTACATGTACGCTAAATAGCAAAAAACATAAGCTGAAAACATCTAGATTAAATTGAAATATCATAAATTTAGTTTCCAAATGGGAATAATATTAACTCAAATAACAATGAAGTAATTAACTCATCCTGGACCCGAATCTCTAAACTACGGTGTAGCTTTGACTTAACGAATCTAGGTTGTACCAAATTTTTCCTGAAGAGCTGATTCGGGTGGTGAATCTGAGTAACATGGGCTAGAGGTTCTGATATATAACCTATTAAACTCGTTACATGAAGAAGTTTCTTTTCTTAAAATAAAACCAAAAAAACCCATTTTCCATCGAGAAAACCTCCACACCCCATGTCACGGAGCCGATGCCTCGTGGCAACCAAGCAGGTAAAAATATTGTCCGCTCACAATGAAGACTCTGCTGGGGATACCTTTTTTATAAACTTAAAAGTTTAAAAGATTTTGGATGAGTATTGAAATGATGTTAAATGAGTTAAATCCATGCTTACTGTATTTCAAACAAAGCATATGCATTAGATGGCTTAGCCTTTAAGATTAGGGCACCCTAATTTACCGAGAAGCTCGTGAAAGCATCATTTAAAAACACTGGTGACAAGGATACTTAGCAAGTGGATCATTTGTTGCCGTACCACATGTAACTGCCTCGTTCGAACCTATTTGGGGAGAGGCTTGGAGTGTATCGTAGTTCAACAAGAATCTTCTACATCAACAACCCATGACCAAACTCATATAAGGAAATTGTAGATACTTTCTCTAGGTCTACCAAAAAAAATTGCATATCTTCTTACAGGTGCGCTCCTCAATACCTCACGGTATTAAGATGACCCAAACTTAGATTTAAAAGCATAACCCTTATTTGAGGGGGTATAAGGTCGGAGGAAGTGCATTGCATGCTATGTGCTATGTGTTTTTCACATTCTTTTTATCATACATCGTATGTAGCATCATGCTAACCATAATCTTTTCTGAAAAAACGATTATGCACACACTTATTTATGATATGGTCATCATGCCACCACAAACCCAAGGCCACACTAATATCACACACCTAGGTTTAGACAATATGCTAAGACATCATCATATATGATTAAGATCACAAATTCCCAAATTATAGAAGAGCCAGCTTGGCGTGCGAACCTCTGCTCGTTCGAAGCAACAAACCCACTATACTAAGAGTCACACGGTAAAATGCACTATTTACCTATACTCGCACAATTGTGTGAAAGCCGAACAAAGCCACCTCCTAACACGAGAAAGAGCCATAGTGGTGAATTTTCAGAAAGCCCAGCCTTCTACCGCATGGGTATTATGGTAATCAAGCTATTTGTTCCAAGCAGATAAGCAAACACAAATCATGACCTCAGCCTTTTACCACACAGGTATTACGGAAATCAACCTGTTTGTTCCAAATAGACCAAAGTCTCACTTTAAAACCAAGCCTATTGCTATATGGGTATCACGGCAATCACCTTGTTTGTTATAAGCAGATTGGGAAACTCAAATGATAAGCTCAGCCTTTTACCATGCGGGTATTACAGCATCAACCTGTTTATTCTAAATTGATTGAAAAACCTAAGTCACACTTTAAAATAAAGCCTATTACCACACGGGTATTACAACAATCACCCTGTTTGTTCCAAATGGATTGGCAAACATATGTCACACTTTAAAACAAAGCCTATTACCACATGGGTATTATGGCAATCAACATGTTTGTTCCAAATGGATTGGCAAACCTAAGTCACACTTAAAATCCAAGCTTATTACCAGATGGGTATTACAACAACCAACCTTTTTGTTCCAATTGGATTGGCAAACATAATTCAAACTTTAAAACTAAGCATACTACCACACAGGTATTATGGAAATCAACATGTTTGTTCTAAATGGATTGGAAAACATAAGTCACACTAAAAAACTATGCCTATTACCACACGGGGTATAACTGAAGTTAACCCGTTTTATTCCAAATGGATTAGCAAAATAGAAGTCACACCTCAACCAGACGCCTACTAACACTTGGGTATTACGGTAATCGACCTGTTTGTTCCAAGTGGATTGACAAACACAACCCTCGACATCACAAAGATATCACCTAAATCTCAAGAAATGGAATTGCAACTGCCAACAGTCCATATCTATCCTTGTCAATAGGAAGATCGAACCTCAAAAATGGAACTCCCTCCATTGCCAAAAATCTTATGGCTAGGAAGTCTAGCTTTGCTCCTAATACATTTCCATCATCATGTGACCCATTTGAAAATCCTACCAATGCCTTCCAATTTTGCATAGGAACATCGCAACCCCAATACCACCAAGGCAAAACTGGGGTAGCACCATCCTAATCACAGAATCAATTCAATCAAGGTCTGGGACTATTTGGGCAATTTCAAAATGGCCAGACTTCTAGGGTTAATGATTATTCAGGGTTCAGGCAAGGTAATTCCTTATGGGTTGCTCAACCTCAAAATCAATTTGATCGGGGATAGCTTGATCAGCAATGGGTCGGTTTAGGTTTATTTCATCCAAGTTAGCATCATCCAGTAGTATCTACAAATGCAATCATGCTTTTATATTGTTCCATCCCACCACTTTAGAGCTTTTCCTGACAACCATCGGTCCCTCAGAATCCAATTATCCCATCCTCCTTCAACACAAGCTCGAACTTCATGATCCAACCATCACAATATCCCGTCAGGACCCAGACACCATCTGCTCCCAACTTTATCATCACTCCAAAAGGCACCGCAGTCCTTAGGGGTAGTTTAATCAAAGGAACACATCGTTCGCTTATCCTCAACTCAATTTTCAATAAGGGACTGATGGGATAGTCCCCTAGTACCTACCTCCCAACATAGAAGAACTATGGCAATAGCTTTTGGCTACTCACGCTAGCCAATTCCAGAATTTCCAACCAAACTACTACCATATCCCTCCAGTAGCACATGATGATGAGTGGCTTCCCTAAAACTTTGTAATGTCGAGATTAGAGAAGTATGAGGGAGAAGGAGATACCCGATCACATTTGATCAACTACCAGACTGTGATGAGAGCTATGAGGGTCGGGAACAAGATGTTGGCTAAGCTCTTTATTGTTACACTAGAAGGGCCAGCCAACGAATGGTATGACAACCTGACCTTGGAAATAATCATGATTAGAGGTGCATCTCAAAGGCCCTAACAGAGCAGTATAGATTCGATTCTGAAATATAAAGACTACCATACAACATCTCGAGGCCATCAAGCAAAGACCGAAGGAATTGTTCAAACCTCATCACAATAGGTGGATGTCCACCCAGGTGCTACTCAAGGAAAGCTCAGTTTGTTTGAGATGATTATAAAGCTATTGGCCAGGCATTACCAGTCTACCGACAAAGGTTCGGGACTGACACTTTCACTTCTTATAATGAGGTGTACGAGAAAGCTGAGAAGCTTGAGTGGATAGAATACCTGGACACACCTATGAGGAAACCAACTAATGAGAACTAATACGAAAAGGTAACCATTGTGAAAGAACACCCTCTGCATGTGGAGGATGAGGATGCTAATAATATAATAGTTAGTATTTAAACTCTTTTATATTAACAAACTCTGCCAATGAGACTTTTGAATCTTCGAATGTGTCAAAATTTTCTAGCTTGCTCGATATCCTTTCAGATAACATCTCACATTCTCTTGAACATGAGCATAATGTTTTTTTAGCATACATGACACATCATCGCATGAAATTAATTTGGGTATAAATGAATCCCCTATAATAATTTCAAATGTTTTGACTCTTGAGGAAAATGAGAGATAATATGGGTACTTAGAAAATACGTGATAGTGTTCACCTGGTCCTATGAAAACAAGCCAGAGGTCGATAGAAAGATCACCAAACACAAAATCTCCACTGACTATCAAGTCAGTCAAATAAGTGATGACACAATTGAGATAAAAATAGGCCCAAAAAGTCAAGGTAGAGGTAACAAAGCAAATTAAAGCTAAGTTCCCCAAAGAAGTTAAACACCCAATACGGTTAGCCAACATAACGCTAGTGCTATAGATATAAAGAAGGAGTTAAGTATTTCAATGTGTAATCAACTTCATCATGTGGCTCATCACCACTTGTGGACCGATCATCATACTATTGAAGGACTACCAATAGACATCCTTTATTTTCATTCGATGGAATCAAGCTATGTCTGATATAGGTTTTGAAACTTTCCATCATTGAAAAATCACTCATTCTCTATTTGGCTATCAAGGAATAATCAATCAAGAGAACAATTGAAAAGGTGAATATCGAGCATCATCGCTCATCATCGTGTAGCCAACAGAGTGGTAGGACCGGCCAATGAATTAATCAGAAAATGTTGAATGAAGTTGTTAAAGTCAAGGATATGAATCAACTAGGATAGGCTCAAACGTTATCACGTCTGGGCAAAAGAAATAAATCATGTAAAATGAAGTACTAAAAAAGTAATTAGCTAGTCAATTAGTGCTCTGTTAGTTGAGCAAAAATTAAGGCATATTTTCAAAAACAAAAAAGAAGAGTTCGTTGAGTTGAAAACCCAAAAAAGGGTAGCTCAGACAAAACTTAAGACAACGAGAGAAAAGTAGGCACATTGATTAGTAACCTGAAAGGGCTAGTCAATGGTAGGAGTCAAATCATTTGAAACATCCATACCCTTGTTAAGTTCATAAATGAATTGTCATTCTTGTTGAATCTTTATGCATATGTTTATCTTGATTGTTTACATGCTAAAGGTAGAATATCGCAAGTAAGCATCCCATCACATCATGTTCAATAAAAAATAATGATGAAGAGAAAAGAAAAAAGGAGAAATGATGAGTCTTCTGGATTGAAAACCTGAAAGGGTGATCCACGAAAAAATTAAGACAAGGTTTGATTGATTTAAAACCCGTAAGGGTGATTTATGAAAAAATTAGAACCAAAGAAATATCAAATTCATCATCTCCTCCTCGGAATGGCACATGCATCATCTATCTCCTTCAGAATTTAGGACGGGTATCTTCTGATTTCCCTCGCAAAGAGGATTGTTACAACAAAAGCTTCCAAGATCTCATTATCAACTTCAAAGTGAGCATCACCAACATGGTTCGGGATCAACATTAAAATCACTGAAGCCATACCGAAGAAGGAAACAAGCGTAAAAAAAGTCAATAACTCATCTGAATCCTCTTCAAACCAAATTAAAACTTTGAACCAGATTCTATTCATCCGCAAAATCGAACTTCGACTCAAACCAATGTCCATCATCACTCTAAAGGAGTCATTTCAACAAAACTCGACCATCGTCAGTAAGGCAATCATGGAATACCCAATGGGATAAATCCTAGGGGCACTCATGCACCAGTATAAAGAGGGTGTTAACTCGGAAACCTCAGAAAGGCTCCTCATGCAATGAAGCTTCTACTAGCGACTGGGCCCAATGCTTCAAAGCTAACGATGCCTGCAACAGACAAACATGCATAAAGTCATTCATATATGCATATGCTTCATGTCACTTATAGGTAAAGGCAATGTTAAAACAAGGTAATGCCATTCCTATGAGAAAAACACTTTACCTCCATATGAGGAAACTACAAGTATCAAGAAGATTTCAAAGAAGCACATCATCAAAATTGAGAATGACAATAGCCCAGCTAGAGTCATTTCAACTTTTATCAAATTTAAGCCTACCCAATCCTCATTCAAGAAGAATTACAACATCACAAAAGCCTCCCAAAACAATGGAGATGCCATCGGGACATCCTCGAAAATTTCAAACTCAACTTTCCACATTTATCACGAGCCCGAAGAAAAATTTCTCAGAACCCTCATGTTTTAATTCTTGATTGAAGGGGCAAAACTTTTTGCTTTCAGCTATCTCAATCAAGGAATTAAAACATATGTCACAAACATTTTACTGATAAATTTCCTCAGTCTTGCAAGTACCCCTTCAACTCACAAGGGGCATCTTATTAAGACTCATAGAAATCAACATATCATTAAAGGAATGGAGCACATGGCTTCCATTCTTTCCCCAGTCGTTCTGAGGGTCAGAATTAACCAACGGTTAACACATAATGGGCATACAATCTTGATCGAAGTGGTTAACCATCCCACAGCGGATTTTGATGAAGATTTATTACAGTCAATGTATCATTAAAGGCATGGAGCACATGGCTTTCATCCTTTCCCTAGCGATTCCAATGATAAAAATCAACCGTAGGTAAACTCATAAGGGGCATTCACTGCAGACTTCCTACATTTCGCATACCTCCCCCAAACTTTCTACAAGATGCATACCTTTTCAAGCTTTTTACAGTTTTGAGACTTTCTACAGTCTACACACCTTTTTCTAACTTTTTACAGTCCACAGACATTCTACAATCCACATCTTTTTCAAACTTTTTACAGTCAACAAACTTTCTACAGTCTGCACCTTTTTTCTGACTCTTTACTGTCAATGGACTTTCTACAGTCCACACCTTTCCTAACTTTCTATAGTCAATGAACTTTCTACAGTTCAAACCTTTTTCAACTTTCTACAGTTAATGTACTTTCTACAGTCCACACCTTTCCTAACATTCTACAATCAACAAACTTTCTATGATTCAAACTTTCTATGATTCAAACCTTTTTCAACTTTCTACCGTCAATGGATTTCTACAATTCGCATCTACAAGCTGAACCTTGTCCGAATTTTTACAGTTCACATCTTTTTTGACTTTTTACAGGTAACCAGATTTCTACAATCTGTACCTTGTCCGACTTTTTACAGTCAATGAACTTTCTACACTTTGCACCTTTCTAGGCTTTTTACAGTCAATGAACTTTCTACAATTTGCACCTTTTTTTTACTTTCTACAATCGATGAAATTTTTACATTCCAAACATTTTTTGACTTTTTACAATTAAGGGACTTTCTACAGACTATATCTTGTTTTCGACCTTTTCACGGTCAACGAACTTTCTATAATCTTCACATGGGATTTTCAACCCGAAGAGCGGGAGCACATGACTAGCATCCTTCCCCCAATGGTTCAAGTGGCAGCAATTCGCTAGAGGACAACCTTCAAGGGGAAACCATGGCCAAATGGGCAAATCACAAGGGGCATGGAGGTCGATTCCTGACAACGCCGCACTAGGATGAGAGCTTCCAATCATTGTGAAGTTTCCACCTTAAGTAGTGCCATCACTATGCCATAGATGGCTTGTTGCAATGGAAATTGATTAGTGTTGCATCAAAGTATTGCAATTTTCATGAAAAAATCGATCTGTTGCAACACAATTGAAAAATTGTTTGAAAAGTGATGCAATAGATATAAAAGTGTATAAAATTTACTTTTTTCACAACACTTTCACTTACTATTGCCAAAAACACTGATGAATATTAAAAAGATAACAGTTGGACATTCTACCGCTTAATTTTTTATGGCAAATTAAAATAATAAAAGATAAAAAATATTAATAATTTAAAATAAATAACCTAAATATAACATTTTCTCTTTCTTCCTCTCATTTTTCTCTTTATCATTCTAAAGCTAGGACCAAATCCCAAATCCCTAATACCATACGAATTCTTGATCGTAATCTTTGCTCCATCCTCCTTCGTGGTCGGTGCACTACAATCATTGCTTCGTTCTTTCAGCTCCACTGTCAAAACTTTATATTCCCAAACTTAATTTTAGCAAATCCATTCCATCTTGTAACGTTGGAGAATCTACTCTCTGTAAGTAGTGGGTTTTATTTTTTATCTCAATCGTTGTCTTCTCTCTTTCATTCCGTAATTATCTAGGTTTCAGTCATAATTTTATTCCGAACGACAAGTTCAATGCTAGAATACATCTAGTTCTTTCTTTTTCTTCTTCATCATCTTCTTCTTCTTGTTTAGAATCAGAAAGCTTCACCATTTGGATGAAATCTCTAGTTATGCAAACTAATGTCTGCAATGTTTACAACCAGAATGGTCAATTTGTTTACAGGGTTGACAATTATGACTCCAGAGGCTACTCTGAGGTTTTCCTAATAGATCTCAACAGCACCGTTTTATTCACTATTAATGTAACACTCATATATATGTTTAATCAATTTAATCATTCATTCACTAAGTTATTTCTTAGTTCCATAATTAATTTGTTGATGATTTTTGTGCAAAAACAATGGCTTTTAAGGGAATGGAAGAGATACAAATGTGATGGGTTGATGAAATCAAAACCATATTTTGAAATGAGAAAAAGTTCTAAATTTTTGAAAGGGAATTTGTGTTGCAAAATAGTTGTTAGATCTTATGATAATTAGTGCTATAAATTGGAAGCTTTAAGAGGGCAAATCATCCTTTAAGATTACAGATAGCAATGGAGTTATTGTTGCTAAGGTGAGCTTTTTTTATTAATTTTTTTGGTACTAAGTAATTAGTTAATTGAATAATTATATAATAAAAATTTGGAAATTTGTGCAGGCAACAAGAAAGCAAACAATAAAAGGAGTAGTATTAGGAGTAGATGTGTTGAGCATGAAGATATAAAATAATATAATCTTGTTTAGAGTCCTTGGTCTTTGTATCTTCATTAAAACTATATCATACTTAGTTCAAACCAACTTTTTTGTATATAAGAAGCTATACAAACCTTATTTGAAAGGTTTATTTTCCATGAAGGTAGTTCTTGACTGCCACAAGTGAAGTAGGACTTATGTTTGATAATTTTTATCTTATTGCTATGAGACTGGTAGTCACACATCAACTAAGCAGTTGCTACTGGAAGTTGGTATTATATGTTTATTTGCTATAAGAATTTTGAGAATTATCTTACTATATTATGTCTTTTTAAGAATTCACTTAATATATTATATCTTTTTGTTGCACGTTATTCATAGTTTCTTACTATTTTTTGTCATTGCAGCGATAGCCTCAATAATAATTCTTAGGGAGATAGGATTGCTATTTCGGGTAACTATTATTTGGAAGCTTTTTTTCTTTGTTCCTTTCATTTTTTGGTATATAATATGTGTAAAGTATTTACAATTTGTATTGTTGTTCTTGCCAAAGAGCTTTATTGCTTACCTTCCCTACAATTGTTATCAAGGTCATAATGTTTGTCTTTTTGTTGCTCTTTCTTTTATACTTCAAAAGCAATATTTACTCTTTTTTTGGATTGAATATGTGGGCAAGGATTTTATATAAGTGAATTTTACAAGTTTGAGTCATTAAGAAATGCTACTACTGTATTGTTAAATTGAGGATACTTTTCTTGGGACTAAGAAGTCAAAGAAGTTATTTCTACCTTTTCACACTTAGGCATCAAACCATGAATTAGAACTTTTAAATTTTACCTTTCAATGATCTTCTAGAAAAGGAGGAACATCTAAGAACCAATGTTGTTAAAAGGCACCGAGGCACTCGACTAAGCGCTGAGGCGAGGTGAGGCAGAGCTAGACCGCCTCTCCGACCTTAAAGCGTCATGACATGAAGAGGCGATGCCTAAGCGAGTGCCTTAAGTGGTATTGAGGTGCTCGACTCAGCACCTCATTGAAGAGGTGAGTAAATTTGAAATTAATCATGAAATAATTTAACTAAAAAAGGACAGGTGCTTTTTATTATGTCTTAATTGAAAGAAAACACTGAAAATGGGAATAAATTTCTAACATTCATGTTTAGAATTGATTTAGAATGGGAGATGACATTTTTATCATATTTTAATTAAAATAATAAAAATTATACATGGAAAGGAGAGTAAGTAGGTTTTTAAAAATAAATGTGCATCCTAATTAGAATAGGAAATGACATTAACTTTAAATCGTAATTATCTATTTAAGAACAAATTGAGAGAAGAAAGTTATGTTCAACATACATCTCTAATGTTTCCACATTTCATATCATTCGAAATCCAAATTAAATATTGGGATGATGTTGAAAGTGATAAGTCTACTAATGGAGAAGAGGAAGAAAAGGCTACCTGAGCTAGTGAAGGAGATACTTATCTTAGTTCAGATTATAATGAGTAGTAATAGCATTTGAAATAATGGCTTAGTAACTTTAATTTTAATTTGAGAACTTTATACTGTTTTGAGTTTAACTTAATAGTTTTTCACATTAAAATGTTGTCTGATTCTAAATTACTTATTTTCAAAGTATATATTTGCTTTTATTTATATATGTATGTGTGTGTATATTTTCTTAACCATGTAGCACCTCACTTCGATGAGGCGAGTGCCTTTGTGGCGCCTTCGGCCTCCGGCATTTAGGAAGTATGGCACCTCAATGGCGTCTAGCGCTTTTAACAACACTAATAAGAACTTGTAGGTGTGTGTAACGACATTCACAACTAGCATTTCCATAGACCGAGTACCTATACATGGCAGGTTGGCTATAATTTGAAAAGAAAATTACAAATTGATATTTACTTTGTTATTTATAACTTTCCATTTGATTTGAAATCAAGTTATTCAATTGTTAATTACTTAACCCAAAGTCAAATCCCTACCATCTGCAATATGAGAAAGATGGAATTTAGATGGTGTAACTTAACAATGTTCTCTTTATTCATCGATTCAGGATAATGTGATTGATTGGTAAATGGGGTATGTTTGTTTTTTGATTGTTGTAGTGGTGGAATGGTGATAAAAAATTGTAATGGATGGTAAGAACACCAAAGGATCAAACATGGGATAGGGGCCTGAGAACTGATGTATTCCTTCAAGGTTAGTTAGTTAGTCATCCAGCCTTTTAGGTTCTAAAAATTATACTATTACAATGAAGTTGGTACTATACAACAATTTCCAGTTGAAGTTATATCTTATGTTGAAATAATGTTAGACTATTCATTTCACAATCTTTTTTTCTCTCTTACTTGTTCTTATATTAGGGAATTTCATTGATAATAACTATTTTTCAAATTGTTTATGTACCTAACTTGAAGGTATTAGTTTTCACTTCCTCTAAGATCTTCCATAAAATTATCAGTCACTACCAATATTGATACATGTTGTAATGTCAAGATGTAATTCTAAAAGTAATTGTTCCGCCCTTAACAAATGCACCAAATTGAGCATTTCAGAGTTACATGATTCCTTAATTAAGCAGTTGATGAATTAAGCTGAATATCCCATCCATCGAGTAGGAATAGTGCTGCTAAGTTGCACCTTCTTGTACGACATCTTTTGGGTATTTATCTCCAAGAAGTTGTTCAAAGGAGGTGTGATGATTGTTGTAAGTCATCTAGCATCCATAGTAGTCAAGGCGCTAATCGCACCCAAGGCAACAGGGGGTCATGTTACCTAGGCGTGAGGCAAAGGTGAAGGCACACAAAAAGCGCAAACACGCATGAACTAACAAAAATTAAATTAAAATTATTTTCACTTAACTTGAAAGAAAATTCAAAATTCATAATGATAAAACTAGTTCCTATCATATCAAAGTTCACTACTAAAACTAATTCCTATCAATTCAAAGTTCACTAATAAAACTAATTCCTATCAATCTAAAACATAATTATCAATCACTGGAATCATCAAGATCAAAATTAGAATGATGAAGTTGAATTGTGACTGATCACTGACTGATTTGTGGACTCTTTAGATGCAGTAACAGCAGACAACTCAGGCCGAAATTAGCAAGTTGAGGGCTTGAGGATGAGGCAGCGGTGAATTGGTTTTGTAGGCAGATTGGTAATTAAAAATTGATTGGAAGAATTGGTTATTTATAGCACTATAGTATACTAAGCAGAAGTAGAGTTTTAAATGTAAAAAACTAAAATATTCTATACTAAACAGAGTTGATACATGTTTAGTATTGTGTAATAAATAGGAAAACTAAAGTATTCTATACTAAATAGGAAAACTAAAGTAATTCTATGGCTTTCTAATTCAAAACTAAATAGGAAAAAGGTAGTAGAGTTTTAGGAGGTGAAAATATAAATAAAAAAAACCTAAAACTACTTAACTGCCATTATGCACCTTTGGTGCCTTATATGCTCCTTGCACCTTACACCTCACACACAAAGGTGCACGCCTTTGTCATATGCACCGCCTAAAGGGCTAGGAGGCGGTTAGCCTCCTCGCCCAGTGCGCCTAGCACCTTTGACTACACTGCTGGCATATATATCATAAAAAATGTGTGCAAATTATTATTCAGTCAATCAATACCACATAGTTTTGCATTGTAAGTGGCTCGAGGAGATAAAAGTGGAGAGGATGGGATTCCAATGCTATTAAAGATACCCCCCATGTTTGATCCTTGGGGCGGTTTTAGTATCATCGAATTTGGGGACATCCTTTTGCCTGGCCTTTTGATTGGATTCTCACTTCTGATCTATTTTGTTTTAATTAGGATAAAATGATAAAATGAATCTAGTTTATAGATTGAGGTCCACAAACTAGCTAACAAGTATTTGCACATATTTTTTGGTATTAGGTTCACACAAAACTAGATGGAATTACACTTACATCTTGATTTCATCAAGATAGTCTCCAAATATCCCTAGTATGTACTCTGTTACCTAATCTTCATACCATCCTGAAACATTCAAGGAAAATCTCAGTTAGATGCATAACATGGATCAAGTGCTAAGAACATAGTTCAATGGTTAGCAGTGTATCCAAAGCAGGCCTCAGGCGCTAGAGGCATTGGGTGAGGAGGTTGGCGCCTCCTCACCCTTTAGGTGGTGCATATGATGAAGGCATGCACCTTTGTATGTGAGGCGCTAGGTGCAAGGCGCATATAAGGCACCAAAGGCGGATAATGGAAGTTAAAAAGTAGTTTTAGGGTTGTATTATTTATATTTTCACCTCTTAAAACTCTACTGCCTTTTTCCTATTTAGTTTTAAATTAGAAAGCCACAGAATTACTTTGGTTTTCCTATTTAGTATAGAATACTTTAGTTTTCCTATTTAATACACAATACTAAACGTGTATCAACTCTGTTTACTATAGAATTCTTTAGTTTTTTACATTTAAAACTCTGCTTCTGCTTAGTCTGCTATAGTGCTATAAATAACCAATTCTACCAATCAATTTTCAATTACCAATCTTCCTACATAACCAATTCACTGCTGCCTCATCCTTAAGCCCTCAACTTGCTGATTTTGGCCTGAGTTGTTTGCTGCTGCTGCATCTAAAGAGTCCACATATCAATCAGTGATCAGTTAGAATTCAACTTCATCATTCTAATCTTGATCTTAATGATTCTGATGATTGATAATTATGTTTTAGATTGATAGGAATTAGTTTTATTAGTGAACTATGAATTGATAGGAATTAGTTTTATTAGTGTACTTTGATATGATAGGAACTAGTTTAATCATTATGAACTTTAAATTTTCTTTCATGTTAAGTGAAAATAATTTTAATTTAATTTTTGTTAGTTCATGCGTGTTTGCGCTTTTTGTGCGCCTTCGCCTCGCGCCTGGGTAACAGGACCCCCTGTCGCCTTGGGTGCGCTTAGCGCCTTGACTACTATGGTTGTTAGAAGTGTAAAAAGTTTGGCGAATAAGGTTAGATTTCTTTTTCTGAACTATTTATTGCTTGCAATTTGAGTTTTTTTCTTTTTCGAATTAATTAGTGCTTATCAAATGGATGAATAATGACATAATCTTGTGTGCAGACTGTGTTTCTATAACTATAATCATTGTCTATGTATTATCCATGGTCTTTTTATTCCTTGACATCTTCAATCTTAGCTAGCAAATTAAATGGCCTAATTCATGCAGAATATGTTTCGTTCTTTGTTTCAAGCATTTGAATTTCTCCCGCTTCTTTCTTGAAATATTTGCTATAGGAGTCAACCATGATGAGACTAGATATGAGTGAATACAATGAGCGCCACCCCGTGAGCAAATTAATAGGATCGCCCCCGGGATATTTTGGTTATGGCGAGGGTGGCACTTTAACTAAGGCTATTAGAAGATGACCTTTTACGTTAGTTTTGCTCGATGAAATAGAGAAATCTCATCCAAACATATTCATTATCCTCCTTTAGTTGTGTGTAGATGGTCACATTATAGATTTGCAGGTTTGTAACTGTCATTGAGATCTTGCTTTGAATATTCACTTCAACGAGATAAATAAACAGTTGGACTGTTTATGGTTTCTTATCTTTAAAATACCTATTTGATAGGGAAGAAGAGTTTCATTTAAAAATGTGTTGGTGGTAATGACCTCCAATATTGGTTCAACTGCCATTGCAAAGGGAGGACGCACATCCATTGGTTTCATGTTTGCAGATGATGAGAACAATTCATATGGTAGGATAAAGGCTTTGGTAATGGAAGAACTGAAAATATTCTTTTATCGATATGGACTAGGATATTTTGATTACGAGTTTTAATTGTATAATATGTATTTTTAACTTTAATATTTTTCTAGATTGAATTGTATTAAGAATTATTTAAATTATATAAATATAAATACTTTTTGATATATATATTTGGATTATATTATTAATATTAATAATATTGATTTTTATGACAAACAATTATGAAAAGCATGTTGAAATGATGAAAAATGTGTTGCCAATGAAAAATAAAGTGCAAGATAAACGTGTTGCAAACTTGAACAAAAGTGATGCAAATTATAAATAAAGTGTTTAAAAATAGTGTTGTTGTTGGGTCAAAAAAGTGTTGCTAACATACTAACGGCCGTCAACTATGATGGGGGGAAACTTATTAATAACACAAAAAATTGAGTTGCAATTGGGTCAAAAAGTGATGCAACAGTTGCTTGTTGCAACACTTTTTTGGTGGGTTGCTACATATACGAAATGTGTTGCAACAAACACCTATTTTGAGGAGAGAAGAACCATCACTTTTTTTGCGATAAGTGTTGTAACAGAAGTTGTTGCATCATTTTTAGCATTTTAAGCAACATTTTTCTATGTTGCAACAGGGCATCTATGGCGTAGTGGTTTTTGCTATTTCAAGCACTTGCTTCTTTGGAAGCACTTGCTAAAAAAGCCATACGATTCTCTTCTATATAACGTTGCTATTTCTGCTGATGATTGGGTTCCTTGAAAAGTTAAGGATTAGAAAGTAATCAAAAAAGAAAGAAGAACTCATCGTCTTTCTTTTATCACTTAGGAGCCGTTCATCTGCGACTGGTTAGGTATCATCTCAAAACCCCTCTACTCTTTCAATCGTGGGACCATACTAATATCATATCAGTAATAATCCCATGAAGGGCAGCCTGTGAGCATGGGATTTCACTCTCGACTCATGAGTTCCCTAATGAAGCTGTAACTTTTCCCTTTGTTAGCTTTCTATATCCTGTAGGTTCCTAAAATCGTCTGGAGAAAATCTTCTTTATTTCTTTAGGACTTCCCCTTTCTTAAAACCCAATTCAAATAAAAAAAGCCCAGCTTGAAGTGACATGTTGTTAACAACATGGCCTCATGTCAGGCCTTCCACTTTCTTAAAACCCAGTTCGAATAAAAAAGCCTAGCCTGATGTGCCATGTCGTGAACGACATGGCCCCATGTCATTAATGACATGGACCCATGTCGTTAACGATATTACGATTGCAGCAAAACAAAAATTGCACATTCTACAATTTTTAATTTAAAAGCCCATACCCCCCCAACATGCTTAGACATCTTTGGCTGAAACACAATCTCAGCCACCTTACCTAGGATTTCACACACTCCTCTTCACATGGTATAAGTGAAAAAAAGCAAAAGTGAAAGTATGGCCTAACCTAGAACTAAGTTGACTTTGGATTGAATGGAGCTCTTTAAAGTTTGAGCTGAGTTTTAGATTAGAGGAGGGACTGAATCTTGGTCATAACATTGGCAAGAAAGAAGGAAAAAGATCTGGAGAGCATTTGGGAGAATTTCTTCATGTGTTCTGAAGCAAAACATCAAACTTTGATTACCAACACTTGAGATTTTGGGTTAGTTAGATTGAGTTCATGAGAAGGGCATGAACTTGGGTCACAAGGGTCCACTTGTTCATCTCTTAAGAAAATTTGAAGTTTAGTTCATCTTTTAAGCAAAGCTTGTGGTTTAGAGAACATTTAAGCAAACTTGAGGTATAGAATTTACTTAGGCAATGCTTGAGTTTTAGACTTGAATGGAGAGTCTACAACTTTATCTCTCACTTGAAGGTTACTACACCTTCTAAAACATATTTTGACAAGGAATAGATCCCTTCCAAAGATTTTTTGTAAATCACCAACCAACAACCTTATCCAACCAAAAAGAAACAAGGAAAACTTCCTAGAGGACTTCATAGACCTTAAAGAAATTGGATTCATGATTACGGGGTAGGCCTCTGAGTTCCTAGAGTTTGTGCTTACATTTATATGCTTTCCTTTTTGAAGTTTCCTTCTCTTTTCGATTTTTTCCATTTTCACAAACCCAACTATTTTACTAGAATTTCTATATGATTTAAAATTTTTTTGATTATTTTATTTAAATAAAATATTCTACACATGTTGAGATTTCCAGAATGATAAAGATAATCAAAATTGGTTAAGTATAGAAAATGTTATGAACATTTGATGTTTCTGATTTTCGTTTTATTGTTTTTGATGTTTCTGTGTTTTTTGCAAGTCTGGAATTTTGATGTCATTAATGAAATCTCTAATGTCATTAATGATATGGACACATGTCATTAATGACATGGCCTCATTTTGTTAATGACAATACTTTGGCAGAATCCAATTTTTCTCTATATCGAATTGTTTAAGCCTAGAACAACGCATTGAGACCCTTCTGAGTTTGGAAATGCATCATTGGGGTTAACAAACTTCTAAATTTTAATTATTTATGATTTATATATGATTTATTAATGTATTAATATGTTGATTATGGTTTGGAGTAGCACCAGGAGAGCTTCGGGCCATCCATATCGATATCGCCGTTCATAGGGAAATCGATAACGATATGGATGACATTGTTACCGTTGTTAACCCAAACGATGTCCATGTTATGCTTATTCAGCCTAGATTTATGTTTCAAAATATTGTTTTAGGTTGCCCATACGAAGGGAACTCAAGTTCTCGAATAACCGACCCAACAATATAACATGTGGCATTTTCACTAATAATAATGACCAACATAGTTGAATATAAAAATGAACCATTTTCATAAAATAAGAACTTCGAAATCTCAATTGTTTTTACCTCGATGACACATGTATTGCCAAAATCCAAATTGAGCATATGTGGTACATGTATATATTTATGTTGTGGAATATCCCATAAACTTACCTTTGTGGATGCAGGTAGACTAGGGTTAGATAAATGTTAGGATTTAATTTCCTTCGGGTATCGTATTTCATTCTAAAACCAAATTTAATATTCATTAGATATCAATGTATTTTAGGTGATTGTATCCCTTAGATTCCAATGTACTTAGGTGATTTGTAAAATCCCCCTTCCAAAAATGTAATTAATCCCACGTAGATTAGGCGCATTTAATTTCCTACGTGTTTACTTTTTCGCACTTTATTTAATTCTTTCTGCATGCATGCTAAATAGCCAAAAACATAAGTTGAAAACATCTAGATTAAATTGAAATATCATAAATGTGGTTTCCAAATGGAAATAATATTAACTCAAATAATGATGAAGTAACTCATCCCAGACCTGAATCTCTGAACTATGGTATGGCTAAGGCTTAACGGATCTAAGTTGTACTAAATTTTCCCCCGAAAAGCTTATCCAGGTGGTGACTCTGAGTACCACAGTCTAGAGAATCTGATCTCGAGTCTATTAAACTTGTTATACGAACAAGTTTCTTTTCTTAAACTAAAAACCATATTCTATTTTCCATCGAGAAAACCCCATGCCCCATCTCACGGGGTCGGCACCTCGTGGTGACTGTGCGGGTGAATTTTGTTCTCTCACAACTGTGTAAGCTAAGTGCAGTGACACGTATTTACTCTATCTATTTTAACTCTGCTATTTTAGTTTTCTTGGATAAAAATTTAAAATCCACTTTATTGAAGGGTTTTTGCATCTTAATCATTAAAGCTAAAACTATAATGTTAACTAAGGTGGTTTAATCTCATATTCTATCTCACCATTTATTTTGATCTTGGCTTGTGGAGAGAATACGTGTTATATTGCAAGCATTTTATTTGTAAAATGAGAAATAGGCTGGAGAGAGAAGGCACTTGCAATCTTTGAAGCTTAAGAATTTATTCTCTCAAAATCCCTAATTTCTTTCTCTCAAGAATTAACTATAATGGCATCCTATCAACAACAAGAAAAAGCTCATGAAAGCGATCTTGGTGGAAATGAGTATTTCCATAGGAACATGTATGTCGAAATAGAGGGAAACACTAAGAAAATCATCCTCCCCAAAGGAACCGTCCTCATCTAAGTCAAGTGGGGAACTACTGAAAGAGAATTTGGTCCAATATATGAAGTGGACTATGAAGGAATTTTGAATATCAAGACTTCGCACAGAGTTATTAGGTAGTAAAACCTAAGCAATTTTCTTCCCCTTAATGAGCCAGCCATTAAGGAAATCATGAATAGATTCTACTCCAACCTTTACACCATTCAAGGCTTCTCAGACAATCTCGCCATTGAAATTGGAGAGAAATACTTGATTTTAGCAACGTTGATTGGAAGCATTCTACGCATGCCATTCAAGGGCACTATGCTAAGAAAAAATGGTGATGAATAAGGAGTAGTATTCCTGGAATATTGGGAATTTCTAGCAGAATATGGGTCAGGAGAGATCAACACATCTTGTCTAAGTCGGAGGGCAAGAGCTTGTCATGAGCTAAAAGAAATATTTTGCTGCCTAAGACAAGAACACTCTCTAGGTGTACCAAGTTTGAAAGGTGCATTGTCTACCACATGGTGACTGGCAAGCAATTGAGCAAGCCAGTATTGATTCTCCATCAACTCACTAAGGTGACCACAATATATCACTATGGCTATCTCATCTCAGCCATAGTAAAGGCTGTGAGGATTAATGTAGACAAATATGAGAAGTAAGGGGGAGATCACCTACTACCATTAAAAAGAACTTTTGATCTCAAACACTTCAAGAAACTGAAGTTATCCCTACTTCACTCTGGGTATACCAAGTCTCATAACATCAAGCTGAAGAAGAATAAGGTTAAGGCAATAATTTTCCAAGAAGATGTCCTAAAAGAAGATGAGGTTAAAGTGTTCAGTGAAGGGATAGTTGATGAGCTACCTCTTAGGGCTCAATTATTGAAGACAAAGACCACTATGAGCCTAGTGGCAAAAGTGACTACTCAAAGGAAGAGAGCGAGTCCAACGAAAATGAAAGAGCAGCAATTGTGCCTGCACAAACACAGCCTAATAATAAGAAAAAACTTAAGACTAAGGCTCGAAGGGAAGTTGAGGCCAAGATGAAGTTAGAAGCAAAAGAAAAGCTACTAAATCAACTCTTCCTCCTCCTCCTCCAAAATTTGTAGAGAAAATTCAAAGGATGATTGCAGCTGAGTTATCTCAAGGCTTGAGAATCGTAAAAGGGAATTTGAGGCTGCGCATATAGTATAAGAGACATCTCATCAAGAAGTAAAGAAAAAGAAAGAAGATACTATTGGTGTTGTTGAGGAGGTTTTAAAAGCTAAATCTAAGCTCAAAGGTATTCAAAAGAAGAGATCCGCCTCTTCATGGACTAAAAGAACTCTCCATTTAGTGGAGAGTGATGAGGATATAGAAATCATTGGCCAGGAAGAATCTTCTCTTCCTAATGAAATTGCCATGTCCACAATTCCCACTCAGCAGGCTGAGTTACCTGAGGCTGATCCATCCTTGGAACAAATAGCCAACCCCCAATTACCTAAATTTCCTTCCCCAACTTCTTTTGTGAATCCTACACCCATCTCATTTATAAATCTTAAATCTACTTCTCCTGTAAATTCTCTTCCCTACTTAAATTCTCTTGTAAAGCCCAATAATTCTACTTCTATTCCTAGCTCTTCTCAATAAAAAGAACAACCCTTCTTCACCACCTCTACAATCAACAACAATTATCAATCCCTCTCCTAAAAAATCTATCCCAACCATGTCTGTATATTCAAATTTTACTTCACCTCCACCAACTATACAAAATACCCAAATTCTACCAACTACTTCTACACCTACCATTTCTACAAAACCATCATCTACCCCCTCAATCCCTTTGATTGGGGAAGTTCTTCACACTAAGAACCACATTCAAGAAGGAATGACAAGTGTAAGTGCTTCGATGGAAAATTTTATAGCTTAGGAAGCAACACTTACTAGCAGCAATGCCATCTAAGAGGATTTAGATGATTTATCTATCTTAGCTCAGATTAGAGCACTTGCATGGGCTAAATACCCTACCCTCAAAAAGGATACTGAGTTAGATGCGGTAGTCAACTAAGTGCTACTTACCAAGGAATTGACGGATATGTCCAATGAGAAGAAGGCTCCCAATCTGGAGTTTGATTCGCACTCAAGCATTCCTTCAGAATCCATCTGCTACGAAGAATTTGCGAAGATTCAAGGAAGCTTATTTTCCATTAGAAATCATTTAGCCAAGGAGAGCGTAAATAGTATGATGGTCAAAATGGAGCTAATATTAACCAGAATAACTTATTCTGCAGTTCAGCTCAATGCTGTTGTATCCTCTATTCGAACCTCTGATGTCATCGCTAACGCAGTGGCTTGAAAGGTGAAGAATAGCATTGATACTGCCTTGCAATAGCTAAGTAGTATTAATGAAGTCATGGTAGTATAGATGACTCAATTTCACAAGTTTGGTGAAGAATAGGCTAAAATCAAGACCAGTACAAACAAGCTCCTCCCAAAAATCCTTAAGAGCTTAGACACCAACAAAGACCTATCTCACAATATGTGCAACAACATGGAAAAGATGTCCAAGATAATGCTCACCTATGATAGGAAGTTTGATGCTATTGTGTAGAAAGTGGAAAAACTAGCGCTTAATTTGGATAAGCTGGATCAGAAACTTAACACTGCTTGCGTAATTATCAAGTCAAACACTGAAGATGTGGTAAAGGAATCTCAAAGGTCATTTTTTACTACCATGGGGAAGATATTTCTTGAACAAAGTGAGTTAGTGGATCCTAGCAATGGCTTCACTATTCATAAGAAATTGAATATCCTGGTAGATAAACTCAATGAGCTTTAAGGAAAAGTTCATCAACTGATGGATATTGGAGAACATGATGCAAATGACATAGACTATATTATAAGAATTGTTCACACCATTTTTCCAAGGATCATTGACATGGAAGCAAAGCTGAAGATAGCATTATTCATAGTAAATTTTAAAGGTTTATTATAGTGTTTTCAACAGTTCGCATACCAAGGATTTAACCAAATTGCTCATCTCACCATATGCCATCACTTGCTATCCTAATAACTTAATGAACAAGAGGTCCTATCTTTGCTAGGAAGGGAGTCGCTAGTGAATGAGATCTCGCTAGCAAGTGTTGGCAAGTAGGAGATGTTTCAATAATCCATTGACTCCTTCAATGTTTGTCTCAACCAGCTGGTGGCAAAGTAGATAACAAAGGGAGAGAAGGTAGTTGATGATGCACAAAGAGCTGCACAACATCAGAAGGTACATCTCCATCCAAGGCCACAACATCAAACTCCACCGAAGCAACAATGATTAAGAAATTCAACTCAAGGAGGTGATATTTCTTGATCTTCTTCTTCATAAAATGTTAAAAGGCGAGGCGACTCCAAGTTAAGGAAATAGATAGTCTTATAAAATAGAAATTTTTGTAATAGCGCTTATTTTGTAAAACTTAGTATAGGACACTACCTATGTACTTATTGAGTTTATTTAATGAAATAATATTTATTGAGTTTATCAATGAAATATTACAAAATTTCTCCAAGTTAAGAGCTTCTTAACTTAGTATTATATATGTGTTATTCTTGCATAAATGATATTGTTGCAAGAATCAGCCAAGACCAACTAGAAAGGAAAGCTGAGTAAAATAACTCCCAAGTTAAAGAAAAATTCACTAAGTATGGGGGAGTTGATTCTAATTGAAGGAAATCCACTCAGCATGGGGGAGTCTATGCTGCTTAAGGAGTTCACTTAGCATAGGGGAGTCTTACATCACTTATCAAGTATTCATATATCCATAAACTATTATCTAATTAATTTCTTTTACAACCTTGTTTGTTATCTGTTCCAAAATGGGGGAGATTGCTCAGCCCAAGTTAATAGTACTTCATAGTACTTAGGTTTTGAAAATAACAAATTACTTAGGATAGTGAAATTAATTAGGTACTAAGTAGACTCTTAATTTAGTAGGTTTAACTTAGGTTTGTTTTGAGGATTACAAATCAGTCATGCAGAAACTTAATTAAGTTATGGCTTAGATAAAGAAAAATTGAGTTGTTTTACACTACATAGTTTATGCGATATAACTCAATTTGTGCTTAATAGTTTTTACTTAGTAAAAACTGAGTAACTTTATGACACTAACTTTATTCACGACACTTGTGCTTTTAATTGTTTCTGTGAAGATAAAATATTATTTTTATGCTTTTTTAGGTAAAAAGTGCTAAAACAAAAAGGATATTTATGTGATCCTAACTACCAAAAGGTGTCAGTGTGGAATGTTGGAAATACCTCACTAATGTCCAAGTCAAAAAGGTAGCATCTGACATGCACCTTTTTCCATTGTCTTTGTGCCAACTACGATGTCAGCAAAGCAACCAACTAAAAATCTCCACGTTGCATATTACATGCCTCTTGCAATGGATTTTCTTGAAGATACATTAAGTTCTTAACGAGATAAAGATTAATGGATTAATCTCACAGCTCAAGATTCGAGATCACTATCTCTAAACATCCTTAAATCTGTTTCAAATGAGTAGATTTAAAAGCTATGAAGAGAAGAGATTTTGAAATTCAAGTCAAGACAAGAAGTTTACAACGTCTACTTCTAGACATGTACAACTATAAATAGAGCCTAGTGCAGATGTTTACAACTTTGTGAATCACCTTGAATTTCTTAAAGATGAACCTCTACTAAAGCAATTACAACATTCGAATTTCCATTTCAAGAAATACAAAAGCAAACAATTAGCTCACATCTGTTTGTAAGAGAGAATTCAGATAGGCTTAGATCTCTAGCTAAGCTAATTGATTGTAAAGGATTTAATGCTTTGTTAGTTGAAATCCTCTATTCTTCATCTTATTCAATTATCAAAGTGGGTCAGTTTAGGAAGGCTACTGAAACTGAGTTTGAGTGGTAGTTAGATAGGAAGTTACTTTCTGTAATCGTTGTACCCTTTGTTAAAGGCTTCTCCACATAATTAAAGGATAGAAACACTAGTGGATTTAAGCTCAGAAAGGGAATCCGTGGACTAGAGGTAGGCTAAGGGCCAAACCAAGATAAATTGAGGTGTTTTCTATCCTTATTTATGTATTATCTTTTTTACAGTGTTGCTCTCATTCATCATCTCTCTATTTATATATCTTGCCTGAAAACCATTCTGGGATGAGTAAGTTTCACTTACCATAGCGTGAAGATAAACTAAGTCAATTCAAGCTAAGTAGTTTATATTTTTAGGCCTTAAAGTTGCACTCAACACAGTTAACTCAGCAGGCATCTAAAACAACTTGGCAATCATTTTTTAAAGCTAAAACGAACAAGTTACTGTGCATTCATGCCCCCCTTTACAGATTATTAAAGCTTACACGACCAACACTTTTCTTTCCTCTCATTCTTTAAAAATCCCACGCCCCATCTCATGGGACCGATACCTTGCGGTGACCGCGCAGGTGGAACATCGTCCACTGACAACCAGTGATTCAACTCAAACCTATGAGTGAGTTGAGTCAACTTAAAATTGACCAATGAGTCACCCTGACTATTACAGTCATATTTTCCACTAATAGAGTCACCATGGACCAGAGAGTCAACTTAGACCGACCAATGAGTCGAGTCAACTTAAAATTTACCAACAAGACACCTTAACTATCAAAGTCACATCTCGCATAATAAAGTTACCTTGGAATACTAAGATAACTCAGACCAACTAGTGAGTCAATTCAACATAAAATCGATCAATGAGATTCTTCCCTATTCTTAGGAAGCTATTTTCCCAAAAATTTCTTCCATATTGCTTCTTAGGAATACTTTTCCCTAGAAAAATTCTTCCTTATTTCTTCATAGGAAATTTGTTAGTAAAATTCTTCTCTATTCTTAGGTAGTTATTTTCCCTGAAATATATTCCTAATTTCTTCTTCAGAAAATTTTTCCCCATCAAAATTCTTTCCTATTCTTAGGAAGTTATTTCCCCAAAAATTCCATCCTTGTTTCTACTTAGGAAAAATTTTCCCCAAAAATACTCTTCCCTATTCTTATGAAATTATTTTCCCAAAAATTTTTCCCTATTTCTTCTTAGGAAGATTTACCCCGCAAAAATTATTCCCTATTCTTATGAAGCCATTTTTCCAAAAATTTCTTCCTTATTTCTTCTCAAGAAAACTTTTCCCTAGAAATTTATTCCTTACTTAGAGCATGTATTTCTACAACTAAAAATTTTTTAAGAATTTATTTCCTTAGAATCATTTTCCCTATCTTTTCTTAGGAAGTTATTTGTCTAAAAATTTCTTCCTTATTAATCACTTATATACTATAATAAGAAAACCTCTCAAGAAGCTTTTCCCCCCATAAGAACTCCTTCCTCGACCAAAGATTGATCATCATCAACATAATTATTAGCACATTCCGCTTAATCTGATGAGGATTCATACCTATTTCAGGTCAGGGATTTGAAAAGAATTAAACAAAGCCAAATTGTCATTCTTTCTACTCAAAAACCAAAAAATTCACATTCTAGGGATAGTCAGTTTTCTCATTCTGAAACTAAAAGACAAAAAGTTAACTTTCTAGTCAAACTAGGCCTAGCCAATTTACCACCCTTGGCCAATAAGGCCTGCCAAGGCTGCTTTGACTTGGTAATTGGGCTAGCGCCCATTTACCCTCCTCTATATAAAGGAGTACTTTGCTTCATTTTCAAGAGTATCCAAAAATTTTGTCTAAAACCTAATCTTTGGACTTTGATTTCTCAACATTTGAGCACCCAAATTCACTCATTCAAGTATCTAAACCACTTCAAAAAAAATCCTAATGTTCTCACATTGATTTAGATCGAGTGTTAATGATAAACTTATGTTCAAACTTGATAAAAATCAGAAAAACACACAAATCATCCTCTCTATAGATTTTGTAGAACCCAAGTTAATAGTACCTCATACTACTTTAATGTTTTGGAAATAGCAAACTGTCTAGGTTAGTGAAATTAATTAAGTACTAAGTATACTCTTAATTAATGAAGTTGACTAGAGTGTGTTTAAGGGAAAATAACTCAGTTATGTTGAATAATTAATTAAGTTACGGCTTAGAGTAGGAAAAGCTAAGTTTGTGTGGAGTACTACGTAGTTTAGAAGCATATCAACTCAGTTGTGCTACGTTAGCTTTTATTAATTAAAAGTTGTTTTCTTTGACACTAAATGACACACGTGCTACTAACAAATTCTATGAGAAATGGAATATTCCTTAGATATTTTTTCAGTTTAAATAGCGCTAAATTAAGGAAGATTTCTAGTGGTACTCACAAGGCAAAAGGTGTCAGTACGGAATGTCAAGATTCCCTCACTAAAGTCCAAGAAAAAAGGAATCATCTGACATGCACCATTTTCTAGTATCTCCCTCCCATCTCTGTTAATGTCAGCAATTCAATCAATTTGAAGATTCCATGTTTCTTTATCGTGCGCCTCTCTCAACGGAATTGATTGAAGATAAAATGAGATTTTTTCAACAAAATTTTATCATGCCTCAATGTTCGAATTTCTATCTCTAAACATCCTGGAATTTGTCTCCAACTGGAAGATTCGAAAGATATGAAGAGAGGAGAAATTGAAGATCGGCAACCTCAAAAAGTTTACAATGGCTACTTCGCAAAGCTTCAACTATAAATAGAAGATTGAAGTAGATGTTAAAACTTGGTGAATCAGCTCGAATTTCTTTTAGAGATGAAACTCTGTGAAATTACTCCTAGTTTCAAGAAATTCCAAACTCAAGTAATCAATAAACATCAATTCCAAATATGTTTGTAATAGAAAGATTTACTTAGATTTAACATTGTATGGATTCAACATTTTTATAAGTTGAATTCAGTTCACAATCTTTTCGAATGTCGGTTTGGGAAAGGTGTCCAAACTGAGTCGACTGGTAGTTATGAAGGAAGGTACTTGCTGTAAAACTGTGTATACCCATTGTAAAGGCTGCTCTGCCTAAGTAAGGAACGAACACTAGTGGATTAAAGCTTGGAAAAGGTATCCGGGGACTAGAGGTAGGCTCGGGGCTGAACAATGATAAAATTCAGGAATTGAAGTTCTAAACTTATGCTCTTAGCTTTTACTTTGTTCTACTCATTCATCATCTCTCTTTTGTTATTCATTTTGCTTGAAAAACCAATCTTTTCTTAATCAAGTGCTCAGAAACAGATTGTTGATAAACTATGTTAGCGAAGTTGAGTAGTTTACTCAGTTTTTATATCATAATTCAGCACGCATATAAAAGCTTAACTTAGCGAATCAGAATTTTGTAAATCTTAAAAGTAACCAAAATTCCCAAAGTTCTGAATGAATTTGTAGCTATCATGTCCAAACTCAGAGTCTTTACTTTGTTCTGGTATAAAAATCTCATTTTGGATCACTATACCACAATTCATGGTGGAGCTAAACCGGGTGACTCTATTTTTCTACAAAATGAAGTAAACAAACTTTATTTTATTTTTATTTGAACTTTTAAGAAAATTGTCTCATATAATATTGTATGTGCATTATTTCTTAATGTTGGTCCTTAAACAGTTTTAATAAAACCAGCAGAGGGGTGCATGTCGTTCTTGGTTACTTTTAATTGTTTATAAAAATCTATTTAATCAAGTTCAGTTTTTAGATGCGTGCTGAGTGAACTATGCTGAGTAGGTCTAAACACTTATAAACTGCTCAGCTTTGCTGGCATAGTTTATCTTCAACCGCATGCTGAGTACTCTACTCAGCTCGGATTGGTTTTTCAAGCAAACCGATAAAACTGAATGAATGATAGATGAGATAGAAACACAATAAAGATGAAAGCTAAAGTTAGAAATTCAACACCTGTGATTTTATATTGGTTCGGCCCCTAACCTACCTCTAGTCCCTGGATACCTTTTCCAAGGTTAAAGAGACTAGTGGTTTGTTCCTTACTTAGGCGGAGAAGCCTTTACACCTTGTAGAAGTGATTATAGAAAGTACCCTCCTTTCTAACTACCTCTCAACTCAGTTTAGGTACCTTTCCTAAAATGACACTCAGATTTATAAAAAAGAATTGCCAATAGAGGAATTCAACATATAGAATGTTTAATCCTTTATAAGGTTAAATCTTAAGTGTTATTCTCTCTTTTACAAACAGATGATTACAATGAGTGTTTGCTGATTGCTTGATTTGGAATTTCTTGAAGCTGTGAGTAAATTAACAGAGTTTCAGCTTTTTAAGAAATTCGAGGTAATTCACCAAGTTTGAACATTTGCTCCAGTCTTCTATTTATAATTGAAGGTCTTAGAATTATCCATTGCAAACTTCTTATCCTGACAGCTCTTTAATTTCTCTTCTCTTCAAATCTTTCGAATCTTCCCGTTGGAGACAAATTCCAAGACGTTAAGAGATAGAGATTTCAAATGTTAAAGCGTGATAAAATTTCATTGTCAAAAACTTGTTTATCTTTAAGCAATCAGTTCTGATAGAGAGGCGTGTGAGATGAAATGTGGCATTTGCCATTAGTTGACTTTTGGATGCTTGTAGAGGTGCGCGGGGACACTGAGAATGGCACATGTCAGAGGATTCCTTTTTACCTTGGACTTTTGTGAGGAATCTCTTAATATTCCATACTGACACCTTTTATCTTGTGAGGACCACTAGAATATCTTCTTTAATTTTAGAAGCATCAAGGGCATATTTTGTTTCTCATAGAAACCGTTAGTAGCACAAGTGTCAATTATTCTCTATGTGTTAAAGGAATACAACTTTTTATTTCTAAAAAACGAACTCAGCAAAGCTGAGTGAATATCACCTAAACTATATAATATTCACCTCAGCACAACTTTTCTTACTTTAGGCCATAACTTAATTAATTACTCGGTTAACTGAGTTGTTTTCCATTAATCAAACACAAGTAAACTTCATTATTTAAGAGTCTACTTAGTACTCAATTAATTTCACTATCCAAGACAGTTTGTTATTTTCAAAATGTTTAAGTACTATGAAGTACCATTAACTTTGGTTTAACAATCTCCCCCATTTTGGATAGCTAACAAACCAAGTAGTAGAAGAGATTAATTGAATAACTAGTTTAGAGATATCGAGATACCTGATAAGTAATATAAGACTCCCCCATGCTGAGTGACTTCCCATAGTCTTCTATACTAAGTGAGTCTTCTACAAGTAGCTCAGCTCCCCATACTTAAGGGTATTCTTCATTTGGGAAATTATGTCTTTAGAATTGGTCTTAGTATATACAATCCTACATTAGATATTCACCCATATAGTAGAAACAACATATAGAGTAAAAAAATAAAGTTAAGAAGATCTTAACTTGGCTAGATGGAGAAACTTGTAATTTTATTAATTTTCAAAAGATATACTTAGTCAGTTCATAAATAGTGTTATAAACTAAGATTACATGAAGTCCTATTACAAGTTTTAAGAACCTAGTCTATAGTTATCTACCTTGTTGAGAGCTTGATCCACCTTTTGGATGACTAGACAAAGAATGGTGCTGCTGTTGATGATGTGGTTGATTTTGATCTTGAGATTCCTGAGGTTGACGTGAAGGCCGGCTTGATGATCAGTGTCTATACTTAGCTACCGTCCTTATTACATCTTCCACTACCTTCTCCCCCTTTGTTACCTAGCCCTTCAAGATTTTTTTCAAGGCTTAAGTTAAAGGAGTCAATGTTAGATTAGAAATCCTCTTGCTTCCCAATGATGCTTGGTGAGATTTCTAATTCATGCTGCTCCTTACCTTTCTGAGAAAGATAGTCTTAATCATTCAGCTCTTGTAGAAGAAGATGATGACATCGCGTGAGATGGGCTATCTAATCAAAGCCCTAGCAAGCAAACTGTTGAAAGCACTAAAACAAACCACGAAAGTCTGAAGCAGAAATTGTAATTTTCAATTATGCCTCCATGTCAATGATTCTAGGACTGATGGAGTGCATTATTCTAGCCATATACTCAATGTCTCACGAGTTATACAACTCTAATGTTACCATTTGGTTGATAGAAGAGTTTTGCATGTCCTTGACTTAAGCTTTTTGTGCATATAGAGACAAGAACTTGGGTCAAGAGATTCAGCTATCTCTGGAAATAGCTTACCCATGGCATTGATGAGAGTCCTCTATGCTTTAGATAATCATTCATCAGTGTAGTTGTTGACAACTTTACAGGAAGACTCCATCTTCTCAGCAAGCACATCAAGGTCTGGCAAAGGTTTCTTAGCTTTTTTGATAGAGTCTTCTGCCACCAACACGCGGTCCAATTTCTCATCTTTGTTTACCAGTAGCAATGACATAGACTCTAACACTTTAGCCATGTTGTTGACTAATGTCCTTAGTGATTTCAACCTCTTTATGGATAACTTCTATTTTCTGTTCAGTGTTGCGCTTAATCTTGGCTTGTTCCTAGCTAAACTGGTGAAACTATGTAGCTTGAGCCACCAATGTGGTGTTCATGCTACTCACCTGCTCAATAGCAGCATCAATGCTGCCTTTCATCTTTCTTGCCATCACATTAGCGAGGATGGTAAACGTAGGGATAGATGAGATAGCTGTGCTGAGCTGAGTTGCAGATTCAGACAACCCCAAAAGAATAAAGACCATCTTATCCACTAAGCTTTTGGTGCTCTCCTTCACCAGATGACTGCGAATCGCAAATAAGCTTCATTGAATCTTCTCAAACTCTTCATGGTAGAGAGATTCAGAGGGAACACTTGAGTGTTCCTCGAACTCTGGAATTTTAGCCTTAGTCTTATCGGACAAGTCCGTCAATTCCTGAGATAGTAGCATGTAGTGACTACTCCATCTAACTTAGCATCAGTTTTTAGGGAAGGGAATTGCTTCCTTGCAAGTTCCCTAATCTGAGATAAGATAGATTTATCAACCAAGTGTTCTTGGACTAGATTGCTACTAGGTTTTGATACTTCACTGGCTTTAAAATTTGCCTCAGTATGAAGACCACTTACTTTTCCTTCCTGAGCAAAGTTCTCAGCACTAGGAACTTCTCTAATCAAAGGGATTATAGGGGTTGAGGATGGGTTTAAAGAAGTGGTTGTTTTAGAAGTATTTACATTTGAAGAAGAGGGTATGGGTTTAGATTTTATAGGTGAAGGAATTATTTGTGTTTGAGAAAGGGAAGAAGCGATGTTTGGGATAGAAGATGGAGAAGATTTTGGAGAGAAAGAATCAGAAGGTATATGAATTGGAGAATTTACAATGTTGGTAGGAATAGGTTAGGAATTTACAGGAAAAGATGGGTTAGGATTTACAAAAGAAAGGGGTGTAGGTTTTAAGGGAACCTTTGGGATAGCTATTTGATCCAAGGATGGATCAGCTTGAGGTTCTTTAGCTTGAGTGGAAAGTTCCTCAGTTTGAGTGAATTTGGGTGTGGGGATGTTAGGCTCAAGAAGATCAAACTCTTCCAGATGAGGGGGTAGGTTACCTCCAACATCCTCATCACTGCTCACCACCTATATGTTTTTCTATAGTGGGCAGTTGGTGGCAAAGCACTAATGCTAAGTTCCCTTAGCCTTGGTGAGAACATCCTGCACCTTAGTAGCAACGATGTTAGTGAGCCAACATTTTTGGAATGGTAACAAGCTAAATATGGTTATGTAAAAGCGACCCATACCAAGCATAGTACTATTCACTAGTATAGAAAAGGATTTTGGGATAGTTGTTTTGGGCTTTTCTGGATGGTTTTGAACTGTCCGCACAAGCCGTGACACAATTGATCAGAAGCTAATGTAGATGGTTTAGAACCATCCGGAATAAGTAGCATTCTGGACGGTTCTTAAGAGAGAACTGTCTGGAATGCTATATAAAAAAATGCTATGTTCCGGTTTATTGTAATACAGACGGTTCTATTAAAAGAACCTTACTTAAAGAGCAATAGGGATGGTTCTATTAAGAAAACCGTCCTAAATGCTCTAATTTTTTTAAAAAAATTAATTTTTAAACTTCATTTCTGAGCTACGTAAATTAGATTGAAGGAAGCCTTGTACTTTAGATGTGTCATGACCAAAACAAATACAAGATGGATAAGAAAACAGTTAATTAGCTATACATATAAAGATTTAATCACGGTTTCATAATTTATAAGAGGAGAATCAATTTCATCTGCAACTATGGAAAGAAATATATCCTTTTTTCAAATAATAGAAGAAATACAAAAGACAATCCTTACCAATAATCAAAACCTTTGGTAGAAATCAAACATAAAAAAACACAGTTCATTAGAAATTACCTTTATGGATTCTAAAACATGGGAGTCAAAACCTTTAGTTGCAAATGAACATTAATTCTTAAAACTTTACAGTAACCTCCCACTCAAATCACTTCTTTTTTTCTTTTCCAAATTTTTTCTTCCATCTTAAAAACCTCATAGAAAAATGGAATATTAAAGTGTCTCAAGTAACAAAAATTTCATCTTGTAGAAGTCATTTTCCTAGGAAGGGTCTAACTAAGCAATAGTTATAACATGTCTTTGCTTTTAAGATCAATGAAAAGATATCAATTCTTCTTTGATAACTATTAAAAATGAATACAATGACTAGAGTTTCAAAATCGAAGCTACTTAGGTTTGATATTCACACTACAGAATACTAATCAAAGTAAAAGTGCCACGTCATACAAAAATCCTGCTATTAACTGAATTGAAATATTACAAGCACACACAACTATAGAATGTAATTAATTTAAAAAAAACTAGTAAAAATTACCAGAAATGGAAGGGAACTTTTGATGAAGAATAGGATGAGCTCCTCATTTCCTTACTTTTTCATGCAGTAAACTAGTATTCAAATAGACCTAGTTCAACTCCAAAAAGATATCAGAAAAATAACATAAGCAACAATTAAAAACTACTAGACTACCACAATATTTATTTAATCCCATTCCATAATTATACTGCAAATATACTGCAATTATTATACTAGACAAAATACTCCAATTCACATGCATAATTATACTGCAATAAAATGAAACATAACATAGCCTTCAGCATGAAAGCCAAAGTTTGGAGAAGGACAGCGTAGTGGCGGAGGAGAAAATATATAATAGCCTTAAGCTTTCATCCACCCATTTTAGACTTTGAGCCTGCTTGTAAGATGATGATGATATTATAGCAAAAATATATAATAGCATCTTGCATATTATAAATTTTAAGTTATTCAGGTGGGAGGAGATGATTCAGTTAAGTTTAATACTTAACAACTGCCATTTGCTATATAACTATTGAAATAAGAACATAGTCAATCTGAAAATTAGCTTGAAGTCTAGCATTGAATTTAGACGAGGTCTTTATAAACCCTTCCAACCAAAGGGAATAAAACAAAAACATGAAAAATAGATTACTTACCATTGTCACTTTACTGTTAATATAGCCACAAAATTCCCCTATCAAAAAGCACAGAAGGAACATTAAGATAGAACACAACTAATACTTAGATGGAAGAAACCATTACACCAAGTAACACACATATGCCGTCAAATTATCCAAAAAAAAACTAATGCAGAGCAGGGTGTTCTGGTCATAGGACAAAGAAACAAAAAAAGAGAAGTAATGTTTTCTTGGTAACTATTCTTTTTCACATTAAAGATCTGACTTTCTCAAGATGTGAAAGATATTCAGGTGGTAAATTTCAGATAATCCATTTAGCACTCGTATTACAAATGGTTAATAGCATTTAATTTCACATCTGTCATATATGCAACCATCAATTTTATTTATGGATAGAAACCATAGTATCAGAAGCAAGCATTAAGTGACACTTATACTTATAGACTGTAGAGATCATATAATGCTTGTTTAAGAAAATCTAGAATAAAAACATAGACGATAAATCACTGTTAAACTGATTAAATCAAATAATTTTAAGGAAATGTACTAGGATGCTTTCTCATAACTGAAGAACTTCACTGCTGAGTTTGGAACAATACGATCACAATTTGTGCCATTGCCTTTGAAGAGTCCACAAAATTCAGAATAATCTCTTATTCCAGCCGCCTACCTAAACAATTTGCATCATAAGCATTATGAACACGAGTATAGTATCTTACCACATAAAACATAATATTAAAAAAAGAATATCATCAACATCTAAACTAGACACATTGTAAGGATTTAGGCATCTCAAACCATTTCAGTAAAATAACAAAATAAATTCAAATTCAGCACTCAACCTCTCATTACAATAATCAGTAATAATGAACTCAATTCTAGCCACACCTAAGTCTAGAAAATAATGATAAGCATAAGTGCACATGCTGAGTATAAAAGAGTACAAAAAAATTTAACTTAAATTAGGGAATAAGCAAAATTCTCACCTAATAGGATGAAGAAAAGCACATTCCTATATACAATCATGGCACTAGTACACCAAATATATCGCCAGAGTCATAGGAAAGGATAGATCCAGGAAGTTCCATAAAGCACCTGCATATGATTCAATGAAAAACATAACCATTATAACGTCCACTATAATTGCACATTATTTTCAAGAAATTGCGTAAGAGATAGAGTTCAGATAATACCTCAATCTCTTCGGTGGCTTTGATGAAACGTGCCAACTGAGTAAATTCGAGAGACATCCACATAAGATCAGTAGTCGAAGATCAAGCATAGGTGAGGGAATAAAATACACAAAGCACGTAGCTTTGAATTTCAACTCTTTATGCTTACATCCCTAGTTCGCCTCCCTCTAGATATGAAACCATGGATACTAGACTATTGCAGCCAACAACGTCAATATCTACCAGTTCCATTGATTTACAAACAGTAGTTCAAAACTTCACATATATTTATGAAAAGGAGAATGTGGCAGAGTTACAATATTACGAAAAGGAGAATAAAAAGGAAATAACAAGTAACAAAGTTGTAGTACCATCTCAATGCTTCAGATCAATTCGAATACGAGATGGAGGAGGTGGAGGCGCCGGAGAAAAATTGAAGATGGGAAAGCACCAGGGAAAAATTGAAGAAGGGAGTTTTTTTGCTGAAGAACGCGAGCAGAGGAAAGTGATGAATTTTTGTGCTTTTAGTGATTCTATATTCAATACGGACGGGTCGAATTTAGACCCATCCGTATCATCCATTAAGGTACTAACTAATGCGTATGGTTAATATTAATAACTGTTCGCAATTTTATCACAGACAATTATTATTTAATAACTGTCCATATTAGTTATCAAATTTTTTTAGTTAAACTATTACAGATGGTTATTAAATAATAACCATCCATGATAAGCTCCACATTTTTTTAAAGACTTTTACGGAGTGTTTTTCGTATTAATCGTTGCTTATTGTGCGATCTTATAGGCCTTTTTTCCACTAGTGATTGTTATCCAGGTTTATATAATCTTCTTAATTCGTTTGCACTAGACTTAGAAAAGTCATTTCATGTGTTTCTCTACGGTGAATATTGAAATATCTGAGTGTCTAAAACCGAATTTGTTAAAGTAGTCTAGTGTACGTAATATCTTTGCTGATTTTGCATGTTTTGTTTGCTATACTTGTTCGTAGGGATAATCTATACCGATTTCTTCTACTCTAATCTATTTATACATTTATATATTTATTTACCATCATATCCCAACCAACCCATCAACAATAAAATTATCTTTTTTATTTTCTTTTTTCCGTTCCTCTTGTTGATCTTTAGAACCGAATTCCTTCCCTGTGGGTTCGATATCTTTTAAAACTACATCGCAAATGTATACTTGCATTTATCATCATTTTTGTATTTGATAAGTGGTATTGACAACACCTGTACTTTAAAGCCAAAATCTTGCTAGCAAGTTATTAAACTTATTAGTAGAAAAGTGTTGAACAAGTTTTTTGGCGCCGTTGTCATGGGTAAGCCTATCAGACATGGTTTTAGCCAGAAAACTTATGAACAGTGATGTAACTCTCCCACTGTCATTCGTGGCATCTAATCAACTGGATGCAGCCCACTCCGATCTTACACTTCTTCGTAAGAATTATGAGAGTCTTCAGCACCAACAATCTCGGGTGTCTTGGACTCTTTTAGGGGATAATAATACGGCATTCTTCCATCACACGGCTTTAGCCCACTATGGAAACAACCGTATTTCCATACTTGAAGTGAATGGTAACCTAGTCTCGGACATGTAACGATTACCTCATCGATTCGATCCTATAATGAGTAGCTATTCAATGCTACCCCGACTGTCCCCTTCTCTCTATCATGGATAAACTTCAACAAAGTCACAACTATCCAAAATGCAAGCTTAATAGAGCCATTCTCGCCATAAGAGTTGTGGGAGGGTATTAGTAATTGTGGGCAAAATAAATCTTCGGGACCCAATGGCTTCAAAATCTATTTTTATTCACGCATTTGGGATTTGATGAAAGATGAGATAATGAATGTCTTTGACACGTTATATGGGAAATCAACTATTCCTAACTCTAGCAAGAGTTTGTTCACGGTCTTGCTACCCAAAGTAGCGGGCTCAGCGACACTTACCAATTATCATCCAATTGCATTAATTCAGGACATCTACAAGATGGTCACCAAGGTTTTATCCATGAAATTGTAGCCGATTCTACCATCATTAATTTTTGGGAACCAATTCGCCTTTGTTAAAGGGAGAAGTATTCACGAGTGTTTGTTCTTGGCATTGGAAATCATTCATTCTATCAACAAGCAATGTCGTTCGTGCTTTGTTTTAAAACTTGACTTCTACAAAGCTTTTGATAGTATATCTTGGAGCTACATTAACTGGAATTTAATTCAAATGGGATTCAACTCTAAGTGGATTTCTTGGCTGTTCAATTATAGACACAATTCCACCACTTCGATTCTCGTTAATGGTTCACCGTGTGACTCAATTAGCCTTTGGAAGGGAGTTAAACAAGGGGACCCCCTTTAACCATTTATTTTTGTTTTGGCGGTGGAGGGGTTGAAGCAATTAATTAATCGTAGCATTATCGAAGGCTTATTACTAAGTTTCAATCTAGAGAGTACGCTTCAAGATTTATCACTACTTCAATTCGTAGATGAAACTATTTGCTTTCTCCAGGCTGACGTGGGAGTGATTCCATCGCTTGTGCGCATTGTTAAGTGCTTCGAGCTATTTTCTGGGCTGCGTATTAACTATCACAAAAGCTCTCTTCTCGGCATAAATGTGATGATTCGGTGATGAGCGAAGGAGCTTTTCTTCTCAATTATCAGATCGGAAAATTCTCAATCAATTACTTTGGGATTCCCATTTGTTAAAAACGGCTACCCGCCAATTGTTGGGAACCAATTGTGGCCAAATTCAAGACGAGTCTAGCAAACTGAAAAGGGAATTGTCTATCATATGCGGGTTGATTAACTCTCATAAAGTTGGTACTCTCTTCACTCCCCATTTATTTATTATCATAAATAAAAGGCCCAATGTTATTATTTCAAAATTGACAAGTTTTTTTAGAAACTTTTTTTGGCATGGTAATTTGAGTGCTAATGGTATTTGCAAAGTAAGTTGGGACACGATCAAACTCCCCAAACATCTAGGCAGTCATTATATTCGGGATTTCAAGCTTGTTAATTGTAGCTTACTAATTAAATGGGTGTGGAAGATCAAACAAGCAGACCGCAATTTAATTTGGTTCCTCCATTACATTGAAAGGTATGGCTTTCGATAATGGGTTGACTTGGCAACCACGGATTTGTCGTGTTTATCCCCCATGTGGTCGGATGTAGTCCTATGTTGCGTTTTTAATGTGGAATTTCGGGACTTCTTCCTTAACAATTGCTAAATTAGTATCGGTAATGGAATTTCAACTTCATTTTGGAATGACAATTGGACTTCAAACCAACCTCTTCGATCTCTTTTTTCGGATCTTCATGCCGCGTGTAATATGTTGAATTATTCAATTGAAGCTGGATGTGGATTTATCTTTGGCTCGGGTGCATTTTCGAGGCCGCTTTGGAAAAGAAACCTTCGGATTTCATTACAAGATCAGTTTTCTCAATTAAAGAACTAGATTTCCATTGCTTGCCTGAGTTTTATTTCAGACACCGGGTTGCTTTCCTTCAGCGATTCCAACGACAAATGTCTATTGGTGATAGGTCGCCAGAACATCTACCCTGCGGCCTCCTTTTGCATCAATTAATACCACGCTTGGCCATGGTCGAATAAAGACTTCAATGACATTTAGAATCTTTGTCTTCTTCCTAAAATACATTTCTTCGGTTTGTTAATTTTTCATAGACGCATTCCAACATGATCTTTTCTTTTTGCGAGAGGGTGCAACGCATTTATAGATTACCACTACCCCATTTGTGAGGTCCTGGAAACTCTAGATCACATCATTCTTCATTGAGAACATAGCAGGAGGACTTGGCTTTCGGCACTGAATTGGTTGGGCTCAACGTTACCGTTACCTGGCACGGCTATCAACTTCCTTGAGGTGTAGCGTTCATTATTCAAGGTTGCAATTATGGGTGAATTTAGTGCATCATTATGGGTTATAATCGCATGGCTAATTTGGAAGAGACACAATACTCGAATCTTCAACGGAAATACTTCGATGGATGACATCTTTACTACGAGCTTACACTTATGTTGGTTTATCTTTAAATGTAATAAGCATGTCATTAGTGTCTTGGTTTCAGACTTAGTTGGGACATTCATCCCGAAATTTTCATCTACACCAAACTTTTTTTTGTTGGAGGGACACATCGTTCCTCCAAGGGTTTTAAAAAAATCATTCTTTGATGTATTTGACCTGGATCATGAGCAACCCATTATTGCTATAATAAACTTTTAGCCAAATGCATCAACAGCTCCCTCACCTTTCACCAATCCACCTACAGCCCCTCTATCCTTTCAAAAGGACCTCGTCGCTCCCTATCCTTTCAAAAAGTGCACCTCCTGGCTCCTCATCTAACGTGGCATGCGTTGACTTTTTTTCATCTTTTTCCTTTGAAATTTATGCAAATTTTGAGGTTTTTACTTTACATATTTTTTATTTCATCAATATGATGAGATTTTTAACAACTTTTTCGATAAAGATTGTTCATTTTTTCACCAAGGGACTTAGAGAAGCAAAGTTTAGTAAGTTTCATTAAGTTTTAAGGATTTGGTGTTTTTCTAGAAAATTTTCTGGGAAAATTCATGCATTTTCCGAGAAAAGTCATGAGTTTTCCCGGAAAATTCATGAAACTCATGAATTTCTGGAAAAAAAATTTGACTTACCTCTTTACTTTTCTTTTCATTTTCTTTCTCATCCTCCCAAAAAATCCAAAAATAAAACAAATCTAATGACATTTATACACTATTACAAATCTACATAGGTTTGATGAGGAATTTGATGTTTTGATTTGGTTTTGAGAAAAGATATGGATTGATGAAGAAGATGATAGAAATGTAAATTTGAAAAATTAAAGGGTTTTAATGAAATTGTTTTGGGGACTTTTTTGTAACTTTTACCATCCATGCCATGTGTTAATCTACTATTGGGTTGACTTTTCAACCTTTCGCCATGTATGTGAGAGTGTATCTCACTCTCCGAGCTGAGAGTGGTTTAGTCCGATTGAGGGAGTCGGGAGGTGCTTTTTTTCAAAGGAGATGGACCTACGAGGTTCTTTTGAAAGGATAGGAGAGCAGTAGGTGAATCAGCGAAAGGTGAGGAGCTATTGATACATTTGGCCTAAACTTTTCTAACCGTTGTCATATTAAAAAAATTTAATTTATGAAATATATCATTTCCATACTTTGAAAAGGAGAGTAATAAATATAGTTTTCGAATAAAAAGAACCCTATTTAATAATTTAAGGTCCCACGGCCCTTTTCTTTTATGAGCATATTAATTGGATTCCCTTGTCAATGTAATCTAAACTAAACTACTTAACAAATTAATATTTATCTTGTTAGTCGTTATCGTTGATTTACGGAAGAAAAACAACTGTTTCACTTTTTATTAGCTTTTTCTTTCCAAAATTAAACTAAATCTTTATTTTATAATCTTTAATGTGAAGGCTGTCTCCAACTTCTAAAAGCATAACTCACAAACCACCAATCAATTGAGTTAGATTTGGTCTCAGAATCTTATTTATACAGTGCAACTTTAAGTTGCATTATCATAAAGCCATCTAATAGTTAATTTATTACATTATAATGATTTCCATCTTTTTAACCATCTTTCCAAATTTTAGTTTATGATTTCCAAGACTTCATTAATATGCTTAAATATTGATTTCTATAATGTTCTCATCTTGTTATTAGAGATAAAAATATGGATATCTTGAAAGTTTAACAAATTAATAGGGGTAAGAATGGAAAACTTAGAGAAAAAACACATTGGAACTCTAAAACGACAATAGTTAGTAGACGGAGGGAGTACCATAAATGAAAGACGTTTTCAACAAGTTTAAAGATAAGGATAACAAGTTCAAGGATGCAATTGTTAATGACTCGAGAGGAATGTTAAACTTGTACATGTAAGAACTCACGGAGAAGAAATTTTGGAGCAAGCACTTCCTTTTACTATAACATATGGCTCTACGATTGGACTCTCCCCTTTCAAATCAAATCAATAATGCTTTAAATCAACCTAACTATACGGGCATTCAGAGATTGGAGGCCAGGAATTACTTCCCTTTGTATGAAGGAAATGCTTCATGTAATAAGACTATATTATCTTTTGCCAAGTTCGATTTCAATTTATTGCAAAAGAAACATCAAAAAGAGAGCTGAGCGAGATAACCATGTTAATTTTTATTACATGTATATTACTAATTTGTTATATGGTATGAATATTAATTAATCAAGTGAATGGGTTTTAATTAAATGGTTATTAATTAGGTGGTGGAAAGAGTTATAGTTTGAAAAGAAGGTACGTTTTGCAAGGGATAGAATAGTAGAGAGCTATTTTTGGGCATTAGGAATCTATTTTGAGCCAGAGTACGGTTTGGCTAGAAAGATTCTTACCAAAGTCACTGCTATCACATCTGTTATTGATGATATGTTTGATGCATTTGCTCCTTTTCAACAACTCGAACTCTTCACTGCAGCAATCGGAAGGTAATTCTGTCGTTCTTTATATATCATCATTCATCAACGTGAATATCATTTTACATTACATACAAACATTATTAAACATATAGTCATTGGTTTAATGCTTTAGGTGGGATCTTAGCGAGATGAATCAAATGCCCGAGTACATGAAAGAATTATACAAAAATCGACGAAACTAGGCAAATCAAGGAAAAACATACAGATCACATTATGCGAAAGAAGCCGTAAATCTTCCATTAATTTTAATATATGATATCATTTATTGAAAAATACGCAAGTAATTAATCGCATATCTAAAAATAGAGTTCCTTTTTATCAGATGAAAAAATTTGTGAGAGGAAACGGATTGGCTACACCGAAAATGGATGAATACATGCAAACCGTAATACCTTCCATTGGCTGGGAACTCTTGGCAATTACATCACTTATAGGAATGGTTGATATTGATACTGAACATACTTTTGATTGGCTTTTTAGTGACCCAAACATACTTACAGCCTCATCGTTAAGGGGGTGGCTGATATTGTGGACCTCAAGGTAATTTTAAGTATATTATGTATGAAGTGTGTGTCTTATATTTTACATTATGTATATATTAATTATGTGAATTAATGCAGCTTGCTCAAAAGACAGACTTTGTATTGTCGAGCATAGATTGTTACATGAATCAATATAATTGTACGAGAGATGAAGCAGTTGAAGAATTGAAAAATCAAGTTATATTTTCAACAAAGATATTAATGGAGAATTTATGCAATTCCTAAGACTGTATTAATAAGATTGATCAATCTTAACAGAGTAATTAATTTTATGTATATGAATGAGGATCCTTATACTAATGCTGGAGGAGTCATGAAAGATTATGTTTCGTCTATGTTGGTCCATCCC
>CATIWQ010424306.1:0-10993 GCA_949673415.1 Euphorbia schlechtendalii
GCTTTACCACCAAGGCAGTTTCACCGAAAGCTCATATGTTGGAAGGGAAAGTACAAATGTAACTTATGCCATCGATAGTGATTGTTTTGGATTCCCTGAATTGGTGGAACACATCAAAGATGAACTTGGTTATACTAGCATGGGAGGGGTTTACATAAAAAAAGAGTTAAGCGGCTGGGAATTTGTGGCAGATGATATGATTATTATGGCTTACCTTGGAAGATGTAAAACTGAAGTGGAGTTTTACCTTGATAATGTTATTGATCTTTCATGTCCAACATTATCGAACTTGCAACCGCATGTTGTTATAAGATCGTGACCAAACTTCTGTAAAGGTATAATGTTTATGTTCGTACTTAGAATTTAATTTGGAAATTTACTTAATTAATATTAATATGTAAAATGAAACAACTTTTCTTATATGTGTGTTGTTATTAAATCAGCTCCTACGAAAGCCCAGTCCAAGCGAGTGTTTACGACGATACAAACCCTGCATGCACAAGGGAAGAAGGATATTGCTAAGAGTTAGCAGCAAAGCTAAAGATGGCAAATGAAATGGAAAATTTAAGAGCTAAGACGATTGCAGCAAATGAGGAATGCCTGGCTGCTCTTAATTTGCCAAAATTGGCTGCCAGTTTGTTGGCCACAACTGTTGAAGGTAAAGATCAAACTATAGAGCATAGTGAAGATTGCTATCCAACCAAAGAAAATGGAGAAGGTAGTGAGGAAGATGAATCTGATGATGTGTTAAAGGTACATTATTATACATCTGATAATAAACTAATGATATATTAAAAATTATTAATATTAATACGTCTGGTAAATTTCTTGTAGTGCAACCTTAATAATGATAGGGAGAGACTATTAAGGGAACATGCTACCAGTAGGCGCACAACTCAATCACAATCAAGCTTCTCTACAGCACTAGTTATTGTGGAGAAAACACAGGTAATTATATTTATTGAAGATTAGTGTTATTGGCAAAAGAATATTCAGGTTAGTGCATAACTCATAACTTGTATAATAAACATCGTATCTTCAAGTTAAGACTAATGCTTTGAGTGTTATCTATTCTTTTTTCTAATTATACTAAAGGTAACATTTCTAAATAAATTGCATGCTCTTTTATACCCCAATTTTAATTTGGAAAACATCTGCTTTTAGATGCCTCTATTTGTCCATCTTGCTATGCAAAATCTCTTCAATCTTGTACAAGAATTACAGATTTTCTTGAATGGAAAACATGTTGAAAGCAAGAAGAATTACAGAATTACATATTTTCTTCCTATGTAAAGTTACTAAGTATTACTGAGTGCATGTAGTTTAGATGGCTAAGTCAATTAGATGCTCCTCTATAAATAATTGGGAGAGCTAGGGCCATGTTATGTCTCTATATATAATTTTTCTTTTTGTACTTCTCTTTTCTAATCTGCAATTAATTCTTTTTTGTTGAACTATTCAAAAAGAGCCAATAACTTTTTGGATATGGTAAATTGTGATTAGTGTTAGTCATGATTTCTATAACTGTTTCAATGGAGTAGGAGATGGCAATAATCAGAAGATTTGTTAATGTTGGACTGATTAGTTTGGAAGTGATTCTATAAGTGATTAATTTGGAAGATTTGTTAATTGTTTCCTTAACAGTAAGTGATTCTGTCAAACCAAGTGAAATAAAATCACTTAATTAGTTTGGAAGCATTTGTAACTCCCTTAATGAAAGCAAAAGTAATAACAAAGCACTTTATCTTTCTTGCATTCAATTCCCTTGTGAGCTTAAAAACAACGATTTTGATCTTTTTTCCCATTGTGTCTTATTTATTTTAACAGCGTAAGGTACCCGAGTACAGCGTTTGAAATAAGCTGGCAAGAAGAAAATGAATAAAAAAGTTCAGATTAAATCAATAGTTGTTATGGAGGAAGATGCGACCTCACAACAACAGAGTCAAGCAATAAAGGTGTTGTGTTTTATTATATATCACTTTCAATTTTCCATGCATATTTAGTTGTGGTATTATATGAGTCTATTCATGTAATAATTTACATGGTTTTAATGATTATTTGTTTCATTTCCTTTACTGCAAGGTGAATTGTGTTCATGAAGTTTCAAAGTTGAGTCCAGCTCGTGCTACACGGTTTCAAAGTCGAAGGATTACAGAATCGAGGATACTTGATGGTGTTGAACCAAATCGTCCAAATGTGACTGAGGCAATTGGCCAACCTTCCGTTCCAACATTATAAAGGCAAAACATGACTGGAGTTGGGTCCATGGCCACTTATATAGCTTTGAGGGATCAACAACAAATTAATAAAGAAATTGGCAAGTCTGTGTTGCCCCAACCTGAATCTCAACCCAATGAACAATCAACAGGTTGAATCTCAATCTGCTTATATATCTAATTTTGCATTTTTTTTCATGTTTATTTATTTTATTTTTTCTGGATGTGATATTGATAGATGCAATGGAAGCTGAAAGTAAGAAAAGAAAATGTAGAGGAAAAACAAAGATGGATTTTATACATACAAGGAAGGAGCGAAAGACCATAACTCTAAATGAATGGTGTCAACCTATTTCATCCGATTCTCAATTAATTTCAAAATTTAGCATGTTCTTGGGATCTTTTTGGGATCTTTGGGAAGGGAGTATGTGCCACTGAACTTAGTCAACTGGCACAAGGTTCCTGATAAGTATGGATTGTGGGACTATGTTCGGGTAACAAATGCTATTTCAAGAGTTGAAATACTTAATTTTCAAATACTATAATTAACTTCATGTTCGTATATATTTTAGGATAAGTACGACATAGATGAGAAAGGAAAACATTGGACTTTGAATACAATACGTGATGCTTGGAAGGTGAAGAAGTCTCGTATAAAGAAAGATCTTTTCACTCCTTACGAAAATAATTATGAGGAAATGATGAGGAATAGGCTATCTGACATTCCACTAGAAGAGTTCTAGGAGCTCGTAACATATTGGTTGGATCCAAAGGTTAAGGTACATTATAATGTTTTGTAAAATTACTTAATGTTATTTGTTACAAAGATCGACCATTTATCGAGAATTAGTATAGAAGTAGTTAACTGTTTATTATGCCATTGTAGGAGGTAGCAAAATGAAATGCTACTAATCGAAGCAAGGTTACCAAACCACATACTGCAGGCCCAGTTAGTGTTGCTCAAGTGAACAACAAATTGGTATGTATCATATTCACTGTATGTTAGTGATAAAATGATATATGATCTTATCTTAATTTTTTTGTTGATATTAGCTAAAATTTAAAATAAATAGTTTATGTTCATCATGTATAGTATGTGCTGAAATTTGATCCCAAATCCATATAAATAGCATCAGTTTAAACCCAAATTCGGTTTGTTTTAAATATAATATATGCTGCCGAAATAAATGATAGTGTGTTCATATATTTTTCCCAAATTATGTTTCTTTGAAATGTTTATATGTTGGGTTATATGTTTGAATGTGTGTTGGGTTAGACATTTCATGTTTGTCACTAGAATTCCCTTGTGTGCTAGAAAATTGAAAAAAATGGGCAAGAACCATCCAAGGCTGAAATGTTCATTCATACCCGCAAACGGAAAGAGGGGTGTCAATACAAGATAAATAGTGATGCCGTAAATTCTAAAATTGTAAGTAATATGCCTGCTTTTGTATTACACTATTAATTTGTGTATCTTTGGTAGTTGGATCTGGAAAGAAATATCTATTTATTTTGCCTTATAGAGTAGAATAAGCATTAGATGGCTACTCAAAAAGCATAGTTTATTTTTGTTCATCGAATCATCGATCACTCGTGAGAATTTCATGTTCTGAATTGGCATAAGAACTCTTTTCAAGGACATTTCAAACTCTTTCCTTTATTCTAAATTTGATGTTTCTTAGTATTCTAACTAGTAAATTATTTTGTAAAAAATGTAACCCACTACTCCTTGGTTCTCTAATTCAACATACATATGTGTGTCATTATTTTTTGTCTATGTAGCTTCTTTTTCTGCAACTCAGATAAACTGTTGTTGTTCTTATCTGTGTGTCATTTGGATTCTGAACTTAATTGTTGCTTTGCTGTTTTGTAGTCTACTCTTCAAGGATTATGCACTTCTGGTGTGAATAGTGAAAGCGTTGAGTAGATGATTGGCGGGGAATCGTCTCATGGACCCTCATGGCTCATTAGCAGGTGTGCATTACCAAAGAAATCAAACTCAATGAAGGTGACAAAGACTTCAAGTGAGATGACCATCAATGTTGAAGAATTAGAAGCAAGGCTACAGGATAAAATGCAAGTGACGGTCAAGGAGATGGTCAATAAATAGGTGAAACAACAATTAGCTTTGATAGTTAACAAGATTACTGTAGATAATCCAAATATCACAATTAATTTGGCTTCCATTAATTTGGATGATTGTGAAATTGCAAGTGACAATGTCTCTGTGAGGCAGGACATGGCGGTTGATTAAGTTATTGATTGAACTTTGTTGGAAATTTGTTTCGACGGTTGTGTTTTGTGGAACCTATCCTATAAAGTTAGATACAATATTATGAACTTAGGTATTTAAGTTATGGATTTTATGTTTTGTGACTTGGATACAATGCTTTATGGACTTGTGTATGGAAAAATATGGTAGTAAGATTTTTATACGCTTATTGTGGATGTCTTTACAAGTTATATTATGAATTATTTAGGTGTCTCGGTAATATAAATTAATGCAGCTATATGCATAAATTAATATAAAAAAGTGTTGCCAATACTATTAAATTGAGTTGCAACTGCCCACTTAAGTGTTTTAAAAAGATGTTGCACTAATGAAAAACGTGTTGCAAATGGGAAATAAAAAGTTGAAATGTTTAAAAAAAGTGTTGCAAATGATAAATACAGTGTCAGAAATAAGAGTTGCAAATTTGAACAAAAGTGATACAAATGATAAATAAAGTGTCCAAAAATTTGTGTTGCAATTATTAATAAAAGTGATGCGAAATGATAAAAAAAGTGTTGCACAGAAGTGTTGCAAACATGAATAAAAGTGATGCAAATGTTACAAAAGTGTATAAAAAAGTGTTGCTGTAGTGTCAATAAAGTGTTGCAAAAAATGTAACGACCGTTAACGATGACGGCGGGAGATTTATTAGCAACATTGAAAATGGTGTTGCAATAGGCTTAAAAACTGATGCAACAGCTGCCTGTTGCAACACAATTTGGTGGGTTGCTGAAAATGCAAAATGTGTTGCAATAGGCACCTATTGCAAGGAGAGGAGAACCATCACTTTTTTTTATAAGTGTTGCAACAGAAGCTGTTGCAACATTTTTAGCACTTTAAGCAACATTTTTCCAATGTTGGAACAAGCCATCTATGGCGTAGTAGTACGGGTTGCTCTCACATAGCCACATTTAGCAAGTTACCATTCCAAAAATGTTGGCTCACTAAACAGCATTAAAATCACAAGTCCAATTATTATACACAATCTCGTTAACCCCGAAACTACTCTTAAAGTTAACTGCAAAGCATATAACTTGATTAATATAAAAGACTTAACACGAAATCTGCACTATGACACATACACATATCATAATCTTTGAAATAGAAAGTATAAGTAGAAAGTAAAGCAAAGTTGTAAGGTATGCAAGTGAAAGCTAAAGTTGATCAAACCGTATCCAATCATTAATGGGAGTCATCAATTCCCGCAATTCCCACGTCTGCTTTGAATTCGGTCTCGACCCGTATAGAACCTCTGCTAGGACTTTATTCTTTGTGAATATCGAACAAATGAATGTTGAAGAATGAAAACTTTTATTGATAAGTGATTTGCAAGTACACTTATACAACAACCACTCGAATATGTAGAGAAATCTAGTGATCGAAATAGGGATTCGAATCACTTAAAAATTTTCTCGCTAACACTTATGAACGTAGCAAAAACTAGATACTTTATTCTCTATCTACACACACTATACATAACCCTATAATTGCACTCTAATGCTGCACTCCCTTGATGCACGAAATTGTAAGGTTTGGAGCCCTATATATAGAGTTTGAAGGGCTGCGTCTATCCATACGAAGAGTTGTGTCCATTGGTGAAAGATTGCATCACTTCATTGTGATTGGTTGAGAAGCTTCAATCTTATCCACAATGGATAAGCACCTTTTTATGATTGGTTGACTTATGATAAGTGTCTTTTCATTGGTAGTTGATGGCAGTTGATGGTGATTGATCATTCTTATCTGGTGGTTGCTAGTTAAGAAGATTTTACCAAAAAACCATCCAAGTCGTGACCGTGAATCGTTGTTTGACAATTTACTGTTTCTGAAGTGTATTAAGTCGCTACCGTGAATTGTTGTCATCATCGTGAATTGTGTTTTTCTTCAGAATTATTCTTGTAACTTCACCAATCTTTGACAGCTTAGATCCTGAGCCAATTTTTAAGTTCTACGCATCCTTTTGCACCTTTTTCACTCTTTTTACATAGAATTCCACTTTAGATCATTTTACTCCCAAGATTTACCTAGCATCTGCATTGCATAAAAAAAAAAACTACATACCACGTGAAATCTTTTACATGAAGTAGAAAAATGACTTAAACTATAGTGTTTAGTGTATAAAATTATAATGATAATAAGTCTAATTATACACTTATCAATTACTCCTCCCATTAATGTTAAGGGAATAAGATCATTTCTAGGTCATGCTGGATTTTACAGAAGGTTTATTAATGACTTTTTGTTTATAACTAAACCCTTAACTAATTTGTTAGTTAAAGATGTGAAGTTCGAATTCTCTTATGATTGTTTAAAAGCCTTCAACACTTTAAAACAAGCATTAGTTTTGGCTCCCATTATAGTTAAACCAAATTGGTCTCTACCATTTGAATTGATGTTTGATGCTAGTGATGTTGCTGTTGGTTGTGTTCTAGGTCAGAGGTATAAAAAGAGTTTGCATGCAATATATTATGCAAGTCACACTTTGTCCTCTGCACAATGCAACTATACCACCACTGAAAGAGAGATGTTAGTAGTCGTATATGCATGTGACAAGTTTAGATCATATTTGATAGGGTCTAAAGTAATAGTTTACATTGATCATGCTGCTTTAAGATATTTGTTTGCTAAGAAAGATGCGAAACCTAGATTAATTAGGTGGATCCTTCTTTTACAAGAATTTGACTTAGAAGTAAGGGATAAAAAAGGAAGTGAGAATACCGTAGCTGATCACTTATCTCATCTAGAAGATGATAAGGGACCTGTAAGTGAAATTGGTGATATTAGAGAATTCTTTCCAGATGAAAATCTAATGTTTGTTAAACATACTGTTAGTCAATGGTATGCTGATTATGCAAACTATTTAGTTAGGCATACTTTACACTCTAATTTAGATTCTAATGGTACGAAGAAATTTCTTAAAGATATTATATCATTCATGTGGGAAGACCCTTATTTGTTTAAGGTATGTGCTAACAGTATTATTCGCAGATGTATAGATGATAATAACTTTTCTTCAATTTTAAGTCATTGCCATGATAGCATATATGGAGGACATTTAGGACCAGCAAAAACTGCTGCTAAAGTCTTAGAAAGTGGGTTTTATTGGCCAACATTGTTCAAGGATGCTAGATATTTTGTTCAGAATTGTGATAATTATCAGAGAATAGGAAATATAAGTTAAAGAGATGAATTTCCATTAAAAACATCTTAGAAGTAGAGCTTTTTGATGTTTGGGGTATAGATTTCATGGGACCATTTCCTACATCCAATGGTAATAATTACATTCTGGTTGCAGTTGATTATGTTTCAAAGTGGGTTGAGGCTAGCGCATATAGTAAGAATGATGCTAGAGTAGTTACAAAGTTTCTTAAGCAATTGTTTAGTAGATTTGGAGTTCCTAAGACCATTATTAGTGATGGAGGTTCACATTTCATTAATAAGACTTTTGAAAGCTTGATGCAAAAGTATAGAGTTAATCATAGGATTGCTACCCCATATCATCCTCAAACTAATGTCAAGTAGAAGTTTTTAATCGAGAAATAAAGTGAATTCTTGAAAAGACTGTCTCAAATTCTAGGAAGGATTGGTCTACTAAGTTAAACGATGCATTATGGGCTTACAAAATAGCTTCTAAGACACCTATTGGTATGACTTCCTATAAGTTGGTTTATGGAAAGGCTTGTCATTTACTAGTAGAATTAGAGCATAAGGCTTTATGGGCTTTGAAGAATTTGAATATGGATTTACACAAGGCTGGTGATAGAAGAAAGTTGGATTTAAATGAGTTAGAGGAACTACATTTGTCATCATATGAAAATGCAAAGATCTATAAAGAGAAAACAAAATGGTGGCACGATGCAAAAATACGTGAAAAGAAGTTTAAAGTCAAGGATAGATATCTATTATATAATTCTAGGCTTTGTTTGTTCTCTGGAAAACTCAAATCTCATTGGAAAGGACCCTATGAAGTTATTCAAGTGTTTAATAATGGAGCTTTGGAATTAAGATCTGAACATGGAGAACTATTCGAGCCAACGATCAACGATGCAAACCTTATCTTGAAAATAAATTTGAACAGCAAGACGTTGATGTTCAATTACTATCATCACCATGAAAAAGTCAAGGTATAATAGTAATTATTTATCATTTATATTTAACAAAGTTTGTTTGTGTTTTTGTTTTTAAGTTTTTATAGGTGGAAGTCTAAAAATTGAAGAAATTTGAAGAATGAAGAAGATCGTGACCGTGACACAATTCACGCTCGTGAATATTGGACACCAAAACATTCTATTTCTATCGTGAAGAAAGTCACGATCACGACTGGCCTTCGCGATTGAGACACGGGGAAAATATAACCGTTACAGATCCCGATCAGACACGCAACAGATGTCCGTAACCGCCATTAACGACTAGTTTTGACCCTAAACGGCTATATTCTCAATTATAACCAATTAGAGACCTCTTAAACCTCTATAAAAAGGTCCAAGTTGAACCCTAGCCACCACACCTTCTAAAAAGCCTACAAATTTCTGAATTTTCTCATTTTCTACATTTAAACATCTAAACCTTTTCAAACCTTTTTCTTCAAAACCAATATGACTCATGTAAAGAGAGCAACACATAACAGAGGTGCCCAATCAATTTAAGAAGAATTTGATTATCCTTTCCCATTGAGGACAAGAGAAGAGGGTAAGAGATTTCAGAAGCTCAACAAGTTGGATATCACCGGGATGATATTCCTCGATTTAGTCTTCTTGGAAACTTTGAATCTCTGTGAAGAGATGGAAATCTACCTATCGACTCTTGGTCTTACAAGATTTGTGACTTCGAAGATTCAAGGAAGAGGGCAATACAATTTTGTAATCAAGGATAACAATACACCGTCACGAGAGAGATGATGGGTGAATGGTTCAGTTTTGAGATTGCTAATTAATCAAGCATGACAGACTAGTTTCAACCTAATCGAATATGGGATAAAATATCGAGTAAGAGAGTCTTTGATCCCAAAAATTCTCCTAATAAACTCATTAAGGATGAATGCATTCTTCTTCTCCACAAATACCTTTCCACTTTGGTATTTTGTCGAGTAGAGAATACTAAGGTCCAAAAGAAAGACTTGTTTGTTCTTTCTTGTGCTATGATGAAACAAAAAGTGGAATTTCTGGATATTATATGGGATATGATGAAGAAGAACTCAACAAGCATGAGAAGAAAGATTGGAGCGGACGAGATTATCACTGCCATAATCTTGGGTGCTAGAGAAGAACTCCCCTATGTCCAACAACCAGGTGAGTATTTTTACTACATGGATGGGAATATATGAAGAACACCGAACTACTCCAAGAACATGAAGGTGTTTATTCTTTCTACTTTTACTCTAACCACACTAAGAAACTCAACTTGACTCAATAAGATTCTTCTGTTGGACCATCTAATCCATTCGTAAGCCGTCGCAAAGGAAAAGCCCCGATGATCGAAATAGAAGAAGATGATGAAGAAGCTCCAAAAGATTGGAAGGCAAGCATGCAACTTAAATTAGATAATTGCCAACCGGAACTTGGAGTTATGAAGAAAGACATGAAGATTCTAAATAAAAGTAATAAATCGATGCTTCAAAAATTACTTTCATTCTTTAGAAAACAAAATTGTCAATTCACTCCTAGTCCTCCGGATTCTCCTTCACAATAGAACGGGTTTATTCTTTTCTTTACTTTATCTTTTTCAATTCTATTTTTAGACTAGCTTTAGTTTAGATTTTGATTTTTATTAAATATCTCACAATGAGGATATTGTGTTCTTTAAGTGTGCGGGCATTTGTAAAAATCCCGTAAAATCCACAAAAAATTAAATAAAATTAAAAAATTGAAGAATTTGAAAATTTTTGTTGATTTTCGTGTTATTTATACATTGTCTATTCTTATACTTTACTAACATTTGTCCAAGGTTATGTTGAGTGTTTGGTATTACAAGTTTGATATAGTGCAAATTTTGAGCACATGTTCAAGTTGAACATTATTAGCGCAACATTTAGCATTTGGCAAGGATGAGTGATGAGTAACATTCGAGAGCAACATTCCAAGTAAGTTTCAATATACATTTCAATGCAACATGAATTAGTATAAGCTATATAGTCTTAGTTTAATGCTTCCGAAAAGTTTAAGTGAAGTAATATCTTATGGTATTCTTACTATGAGTTTTATATGCAAATCTTGAATAAGTCCTATAAATATTGTGTGTTTAAAGTGTTGGGAAACTATAGCCATAATACTTTGAAATTGATCAATAAAGGATGAGAGTATTAAAGAAAAATCAAAAGAAAGAGAGGATAACCAATGAGTTATGCAAAAGGTGAGGAATGGTACGAAGCAGAAACTGCAACCATTCATTGAGTGAAAAAAGAAAAGAAAGCATAGCACAAAAAATGGGTGCAAAGTACAAAGTACTTCAAAAACATATGCTTAAAAGAAAAAAATGAGAGAGTGGTATGGAGCATAAAATGTAACCA
>CATIWQ010424382.1:0-18814 GCA_949673415.1 Euphorbia schlechtendalii
TATATATGGAAAAGATAAGAGATTTAAGTGCCAATGGAGTTTCCCAACTCCTTGACTTCATATTCATGGATGAACTCTAACTTGACAACTTCTTGAATGCAAGCATCTATCAAGTCAAGTTTCATGCATATGTCTTCATCCATTGGATATTTATAAGCCTTATCCATATTAAATTCAACATTATCGTCACCTATCCTTAACTGAATTTTGCCTTCGAACACATCTATCAATGCTTTGCCAGTATGCATAAATGGTTGTCCAAATATTATAGGGCATTTTTCATCATATGCAAAATCTAGCACAACAAAGTTTATTAGTAAAACAAACTTATCCACTTTAACTAGCACATCTTCTATGATGCCATAAGGATGTTTAATAGATTGGTCGGCCAATTGCAAGACCATATTTATCCTTTTAACTTCATCATCATGCTCTAACTCTTTGAAGATTGATAAAGGGATAAGATTTCTGCTATCTCCAAGATCACATAAACATTTTGGAAAGGAAATGTTTCCAAGTTTACATGGTATTGTGAAACTTCCTGGATCTTTAAGTTTAGAGGTTATTGTAGCAGTTATTATTTTGCTATAATCTTCAGTTAAAGATACTTTTGATATTCCTTCTAAACTACGCGTACGAGATAAAAGTTCTTTAATAAACTTAACATAGTTTAGAATTTGTGTAATGGCTTCAAGAATGAAAGACTGAAATCTAGACCTTTAAGTTTGGTTATAAACTCGATGAATTGCTTATCCTTATTCTTCTTCTTTATTCTTAGTGGAAATGGTGGTTGAGGGGGATTAACCTTTCTGGGGTTAAGTTATTCATCCAATCTTGTTTTCTCATTGGATTTACTCGGGTAATCATCTGGCACTTCAACAACATCATTAGTAAGCATACCTGAAGGATATAGTTTATTTAGTAATTAACCACTATAAAGGGCTATAGCATGCACATTTTCCTTAGGATTTCCTTCTATGTTACAAGGTAAAGCCTTTTCCTCTAGATGGAATAGCACTCACTAATTGACCAATTTGTATCTCCAAATTATGAATAGAAGATTATTGATTCTTAAACATCTGATCTATCTTATTCTCTAACTTCTTATAACATTCCTGAATCTCTGATTGCTTATTACAAACTCCTTCAAGAAACTTGTCTATCTTAGTGGCCAACTGTCCTATTCTATTAGTGCTCTGATAATTCTTTTGTTGATTATCACCATACTTCCAATTAGAACTCCTATAATTATTTCCATGATTACCATAAGAATTCCCTTGACTTTGAACATAACTTAATTACTCCCCTACACATGGGTTAAAGTTACACTCAAAAGCATTATGTCCTATTTGGCCACAATTTTCACATGTCAAAGGGTTATTCTTACTTATATGCATATTATCTATCTTATGAGATAATGCAGATATTTGCGCTTGCATAATATAAATAGGGTCTAATTCATTGACCTTTTTAATTGAGCTAGAAGATGCAGATGTAGCATGTGAATAAGTAGGATTAGTAGTACTTACTAGTGCTCTCTCCACTGGCCACATACTATTGTTATTTGCCATATCTTTTAAAAGATCAAAGGCTTCTTGACTAGTCTTCATCATAAGAGATCCCACAGCCATAGTATCAATCACTCCTCTTGTTGCATGATTTATTCCATTGTAGAAAGTTTGTAGAATCACATTCTGGGGTAAACCATGACGAGGACAGACTCGTTGAAGTTCCTTTAAATGTTCCCAAGCTTCGTACAAGGATTAACTATCCTTTTGAGTAAAGGAAGTGATTTCTTTAATGTGTCTTGTGATTTTGGCTAAAGGAAAGTATTGAGTCAGAAAGGCTTGTACTAATTGATTACAGGTGGTGATTGAATTTGGAGGTAATGAATTCAACCAAACTTTCGCTTTGTTAAGGAGCGTAAATGGAAATAAGTGAAGTTTAACTGCTTCATCAGGAACATTGAGAATTTTGAAAGGATCACAGACTTCTAGAAAGTTTGCAATGTGAGCATTTAGATTTTCATTGGGTAGACCATAGTATTGCACATTATTGTTGATCATTTGAAGCAATGCTGGCTTGATTTCAAACTGATTTGTGTTAATTGGTGGTCTAGCGATTCCGTGATTGTTACCGTTGATGGTCGGAATGTCATAATCCATGAGCCTCAGTTGAGGTTTATCATGATTTGGTTGTTCTTCATCAGCCATCCTTTTTCTTTGTCTCTTATTTATCCATTGGTCTTACCAAATCGTTCTATTTCTAATTCGAAAGATGCAAAACTTTCTCCCAAACTACGCGTACTTGACATGCACATGCTAGAAAGAAAAATATATTTATAACAAAAGTCTAAAGTCTCAATGAATGAGCTATGTGGTGTGAGAACTGCACACATGCGTTAATATGAAAAGTCTAAATATCCCTAGTAATAGTTTCATTGAGACTAGACATCAATGAAGCTAATAGATTAGCATTACAGGCTTTCTCCTTTGGTTTCATCCAAGCAACCGATCACATGAGCTGAAGGTGATACTTTGAGTTAACATGTGAAAGTATTTGGGTAATACATTGGAGACCTTTATAAGATAAACACTCAAGAATGACTATATCCATGTGTTGGTGTCATGTCTTATTGCACTAACAGTACAAGTATCCTCAAACCTGAGATATTGGTTACCTTGTGTGGGTGTTACTATACTTTTGGTAGTACTAATTCATACTATGGTGATCATGATGATAGGGATGATTATGAATATAGTAATGATCATTCATTTGTAAGTCGAGTAATCAAGTTGGGATTCATCGCTCTTGATATAATGATATAATGGGAGTTGTACCTTAAGACCTCTTATTGAAGTGACTCACTCTTAAACCTCTTATTAGAGTATGAGATTGATAAAACAGGTTTCTAGTTAATCTCAATATATAAAGGTTAATCTAGCCAAAACCTTATCTATGTATGTACTTTTTGAAAGACCTAGCAGCCTTTTAGATCTATCATGATAGATCTTTATGCCAAGTATAAAAGCTACTTCTCCAAGGTCTTTCATGGACAACTTCTTTGACAACCATGACTTTACTATTTGAAGAAAAGGAACATCTTTTTCTATCAGCAATATGCCATCAACAAATAACTCAAGGAAAATGATCAAACTCCCACTGGCCTTCTTATATACATAGGGCTCATTAGCATTTGATACATAACCAATTTCTTAGATTATCTCATCAAACCTAATATTCTAACTCCTTAATGCTTGCTTAAGTCCATAAATGGACCTTTGCAACTTGCTTACCATAAAGCCATCCTGAGATGTAAAGCCTTTGGGTTGTATCATGTATACATCCCAATCTAGGTTCTCGTTGAGGAATGTAGTTTTCACATCCATCTATTAAATTTCATAATCATTATGAGTAGTGATGGTAAGGAGTATCTTGGTAGACTACAATGTGGTCACTGGTGAAAAGGTTTCATCATACTCAATGCCTTCTTTTCAACTATAACCTTTTGTAACTAGCCTTGCTTTACAAGTAACCACAATACCATCCATGTCAGGTTTCTTCTTAAAAACCAATTTGCATCCTATGGGCTTAATCCCACTTGGAGCATTAATAAAGTTCCAGACTTGATTTTCATACATGGAGTCCATCTTTGACTTCTTGGTTGTAAACCATTTGTTAGACTATAAGCCTTCCATTGCCTCCTTGTAAGTCTTGGGCTCATCATCTTCCATAAGGAAGATGTGCTTATCATTAATGATGAAGTTACCGTATATCTTGAGAATGATTAGAGCCCAACCTAACCTATAGAATGTCGGTGTTGTAATAGGTTGTTTCATGCTTACACTTTCTTATGTAACAGGTGTAGGAACAATCAGTTGATTGTTTATTTGATCTTCTTAAGCTCCTAGCTCAAGATTGCTACCACTAGCTTTCGCAAGTATGTGTTCCTTCTCGAGGAACTGAGCATTCCTAGAAACAAGTACCTTTTTCCTTCAGATCATAAAAGGTATAACCCATAGTCTCCATTGGGTAATCTACAAACTCGTCTTCTTTACGTAAGTAGGACATCCACAAACTCTCATGTGAGAAAGAGATGGTTACTTACCATACCACATTTCGTATGGTTTTTGATCAAGTGATTTTGAGGGAACTTTGTTTATAATATAAACTATGCTCTCCCGTGTGTAACCCTAAAAGGAACTGCTGAGTTCTGCTTAGCTCATCATGGATTAAACCATATTGAGTAGGGTTTAATTTCTCTTTTCTGACACTCCATTGTGTTAGGCTTTTCTGACACTCCATTGTGTTAGGGTGTATAAAGAGGTGTTAATTGGGACAAAATACTAGTATCCTTTAAATAATCCTAAAACTCTTGACTTAAGTATTCATCACCTCGACTAAATCGAAGGGGCTTGATACTTTTCTCAAAACCCATAGCTGTTTCATTAATTTAGTTTTGAAATCTTTGAATTACTCAAAACTTTTAGAATTGTGCCTCGTTAGGTACAAATAACCATATATTGAGTAATTATCGATAAAGGTTATAAAGTACATGAAACCCTCATGTGTCTTAACACTCATTAGACCACATACATCAAAATGTATTATTTCCACATTACTTATAGCACGTTGAACCTTTCCTTTGAAATGTTTCTTATTCATCTTACGCTTTGAGCAAGTTTCACAAGCCTCATTGGATTCCCATGCCCTTGGGCCCAAGCCACCACATTTGTGTAAGTTAGTTAAGCAAGTCTCATTGATATGGCCTAGATGACAATGCCACAAGTATGAAGATTTCTCATTATCTATCTTCGATTTCTTAACGATGTTCATGTTTAGAATTTTAGTTTTAGTATCTAAATGCCATCCACACATATTTCAAGAGCATAAAGAACATTATTACATCAAATTTGATAATTATTATTAGAAAATAAAATCTCAAATCCATCTATTTCTAAACGCGCAACAAAAATAATATTATTAGTGACAGTAGGAATATAATAGCAATTCTTCAAAACAAAAACAAGGCCACTAGCCAAATGAAGGCTATGTCCCTACAGCTATTAAACCAACCAAAGCTCCTTTTCCAACTCTTAGGTCCATTTTCCTCTTTGCAAGCCTCCTACTATTTCGCAACCCCTACACAGAAGTACAGATGTGAGTACCACAACTAGTATCTGATACCCATCTAGAATCACAAGTAACTGTAGAGAAACTCTCTATCATTACCATACTTGAAGTAGATGCCTCATTAGGCTTCTTCTTCACTTATTTAAAAATCATCTGAACCTTGCAATCCTTCTTATAGTGGCCTGCCTTGCCACATAGAAGTAGACATTTGCAGTTCCTTACTTACATTTTTTTCTTCTTATTGATTTTCTTCTTGGCACTCAGACCCTTTCCAAAATGGGACCAGCCTTGGAAGTTTTGGTTTTCTCAACCAAAAGTAAAGCCTTTGGATCTTTTCGAATCTTAGGTTCTACTTATTTCAACATACTGACCAACTCGGGTAGTGTGACATCAATCTTGTTCATATAATAATTAGTCACAAACTATGAGTAAATATTTGTTAATGAAGCAACAATCAGATCCACACATAATTCATGATCCATCACAAAACCTAGTAGAGTCAGCTTCTCTATAGAACCCAATAGTTTAAAAGCATGCTGAAGTGCCAACCCGCATCTTTGTTTTGAATAAGAATTTTGATGTATCAAATCTCTCGGACATGGCTTGCTCTGAGATGAGCTCCCGAATATGGAGAATCATGGTCTCTAAGTCCGTGCTCTCATGTTGTTTATCAAGCTCAGAATTCATGGTTGCCAACATTATGCATGCTATCATTTCACGATCTTTTCTGTGCTTCTCCCATACCTCATGCTCATAGGCATCAACATCATGTTCGTGAGGGAGGGCTCATCTTAAACATAAGCTATCCTTTCGGATTTAAAGACTATCCTCACTACTCTAAACCAATCAGTAAAGTTTGAACCATTTAGTTTATTGTAAAGAATTGAGCGAAGGTTTATGTTTTGATTCATTGTTGAACCTAGATATAAGATAGAAATTTTTCAAACATTAGTATGTGTACATGAATTTAATATAAGTTATTTTATTAAACACATATTTCCTACTATTTTATCAACATTCATATAGCCCCTTCTATTGAATTCGGGAAATCTGGTCCAACCAATTTTCCTTAGTAGGTAACATCCATAGTCCATCTATTATGACCCCCTATAGCAGGTAAAGCCATAAGAGACTACCATGGTTTGAACCCTTCCAATTGTATTTCATGAAATAGTTCATTTGAGTTCTCTTTCTTGAGATGTGTGCACCTAATTATATGACTCCTCAAATATGTCTCCAAATTGGCATTAGCTCTACTGACATATATAACTAACCCATTTTTGCTAAGGATTTAACCCCATCTAGTCTCATGACCAAACACATGTTAAGGGAAAGCATGTTTTACATGTCCTTACATCCGTTAATAAGGTACTTATCATGACTTTTAGCAGGAAGATAATTTACTACCTTAATATAGTTTTAGCAATTTCATTTGTGTAGCTGGTCTTGCCTTGGTCTAGGACTTATATGATGGATATGATTATGACAATAATAAATCCAGGCTATTTAGAATTATTAATATAAGGGAAAATGCTCAAAACCGGTACACCATAATCATTCCATTATACCAAGACTCCACATAGCATGCAAAATAAATAAGGTCCATGTTTTCGTTCTTTCACCTATGTCTATAAGTTTTAATTTAACAACTTTAAACCATGACTGTAAAACCATACGCGGATTCAAATTTCCATACAAGAAATCAACTAAGTTATAAAAGCCCCTTAACGCTTGAACCTAATACTGATGGAGATTTCAAGGTGAGAGAGGCTCCCTTACAGTAAATGAGCAGCCAAGTCCAATCCTTGGAAAAAAACCACAAGAATTTCAATTCGTTGTACCATAAACAATTATGATTTGAAGATTTTATTCGTCTAATCAAGGGAAATACTGGACAACCCTAAATTTAAAGCATTTACACATGTGGTAGAACATTGTTAATTTATATGATAATCACCTAGACTAAGGTTGAGCAAAACCTTAATCTATTTATCATATATTTCTATAATAGGAATTGAAAGCTAAGTCATGTGTAGAATATTTTAATCAATTAATAGAAAATACCATCTCAATGTATTATCATCTATCATGCATAGCATATGGCATGATTTGATACGGCTATTGGTTAATTAAAGCAGTAATTGAACATGCGAACTTGCACTCTGTATTTCAAAACATAAGATTAACCCTAGAAGTTCTCTTAAGCATGGCATGATTAACTTAATCTAAGTTGAAACATTCCATAGATGCTAATAGGTTTATAAAAAATAATAAAAGAAACTGAGCATCTTAGATTAGAGTATTACAAGTTGATGTGAGCCTTTCCTTTGGTGCGACACTCTCTTAGAACAATCGGACATCACTCCTTTAGCAAAAGCCACCAAACTATGATGACCTCTATGATTAGTTCACGTGGACCCCAATTGACAAAAAACCTCACGTAGAGGAAGAACTCATTAGTTAATAAGCAGCTGCTAGATCGCTCGTTGAGAAACCCTAAAATATAATTGAGAAGGATCTTTTAAAAATAGGAATAATCCTTCAATAGAATTCATGAAAAAGTGGAGAACTTCATGGAGGATCTGCCAAAAAACTCATGAAGAAAAGAAGTCAAAACTCAGAAAGAAAGGCTAAGTTGAAGTCAGGAACGAAGGAAAATGAGGAGCCTATTTATAGGGAGAAGGGGAGCAACATGCTCACATTTTTAGCAATGTGGGATGGGAATTCTCATCCCACATGTAGGTTGACCGAGTAGAACTTCAAGCTTCGTGGGTAAAACCCGCTCACATAGCCCGTGTGTGCGGGTTGTGCACTACCACACAAGGCAAGCACTAACAGGCTTGCCTTATCCCGCACGCCTAGCTTGTGAACTGCTGGTGGGCCTGCACTACAGGCTAACACAAGTGCAGCCCTATACCGCTTGCAAGCCTACAGCCCACCAGCATGAGTTGCCTTGTGCCCACACATACTAGCATCCTACGAGCATTTTTATGCTCACGAGGCTGCTGTGCAAGTCCCCCTTGCAAACATCCCGTATTCGTGGGGCCCACAAATGAACTAGACAAATTCTCTTAATTACCCCATGCAATTTTCCCAACTCCTCTTTAAAATTCCTTCAATTATTATTTGGTCCAACCAATTAATAATTCATTCAACGAGTATGACTTTCTCTTATAATCTCATTAAAGACTCGATCTATAAGTTCTTTACTTAGTCCGGTAAAGACCCAAAGTGTGTGACATCATAGGATCCTTAAGTATAGAGCCGCTAGAGTTTAACTTAAACTTAGCTTCTCATCTGGGAACCTTTAGGCTTAGTGTTCCACACTGATGTGGAACCTAATAACTCTAGATTGTCAAATAGGCTTTCTAGCAAAGGTGTATGATCCCCCAATACTTAGAAAGTAACATGCTTGTGATTTGATCCAAGTCTACAATAGTAACTGGTACAATACACTCCTTCCATCAGGTTAAGTACCATCTAGTTTATTGAGCTCGGATTAAGTATTAATGCATGTAATAGCCGTAACTATCCTAAAATTAGACTTGTTCATGAAGAACACCACTCACCATAATGTATCAAGATTGACTAAAAACCCATTTTATCAATCTTATACTCTGATATGCGGTTTATGATTGTGTCACTTCAATAAGAGGCCTTAAGGTACAACTCCCATTATATCACTATATCTGGAGCGATGGATCCCATTTTGACTACTCGGCTTACCAACGGAGTGATCATCAATATACCTGTAATCACCTAGTATCATCTTGATTACCATGGTATGAATAAGTATGACCCAAAGTATAGCAACTACCACAGAAGTTAACAGTATCTCAAGTCTGAGAATACTTGTATTGCTACTACAATAAGACATGATACCAACACATGGATATAATTATTATCCGAGTATCTATATTATAATGGTCTCTAATGTATTACCCAAATAAATTAATTCAAGGTACCACCTTCAGCTCATGAGATCAACTTCTTGGATAAAATCCAAGGGGTAAGCCTACACATGATAGTCTATATGGTTCATTGATGTTCAGTCTCAATGAAACTATGACTATGGATATTTAAACAATTCATATTAATATGTGTGTGATGTTCTTGCACTTTCACGCTATCAAATAATCATGGAATTTATCTTATCAATGAACATATACATATACATAATAGCATGTATATAATAATAGCGACATTCACAGTTTAGAAATAATCATTAATAAGTAACAAATATTCCTTATTATTGATAACAATAATATAAAATTGCTTGTACATTATAAACTAATAAATATATATCACCCTAATTATCTCTAGGGAATACATCATGTTTAACAAACTCCACTTGCATTATTGCCAATTGCTCATGTGCTTCATGCCATACTCGTTAACATGCTGGTAAAGCTTAACCTGAGCCAATCACTTCGTTAGCCCATCCGCTAGATTCTAATCCGTAGGGATGTATTCTAAGCTTATATCTTTTCTAGCTTATCTCTTGAATGAGATGTTACATTCTGAGTACGTGTCCGTTTCTCTAACAAGGTTATGTTTCCTTTGCTTGAGCAAGAGCCCCATTGTTATCATAATAGACCACTATTGGATTTACAGTGCTAGACACCACGCTAAGATCACCAATAAATTCCTTAAGCCAGACATCTTTCTTAGCTGCTTCAGAAGCAACTATATACTCAGATTAACTGGTTGAATCAACGGTCGTATCTTGTTTAAAACTCTTCAAAATGATTACCCCTCAATTTAACATAAACACATAACCAAACTAAGACTTGTAATCATCCATGTCAGACTGGAAACTCACGTTAGTGTATCCCTTTACAGAGAGATCGCTTTCTCCATAAAACCAAAAACATATCATTAGTCCTACGTAAGTACTTGAGGATTGTTTTAAAGGTCATCCAATGCATCTAACTTGGATCAGATTGAAATATTCTCATGTTGCTCAATGCATGTTAGACATCAAGTCAAGTGCATAACATAGCATACATGATGGATCCTATCATCGAAGCATAGGGTATTTTATTCGTGCATAGCCCTTCCTCTCGTGTTTTTGGAGACACTTAGATTTAGAAAGGTTAATTACGTGAGACATTGGGAGATAACCCTTTCTTGATTACTCAAGGTTAAATCTAGATAAAACCTTATCCATATATGTACATTGAGAAAGGCCTACCAACCTTCTAGATCTATTATGGTACATCTTTATAGCAAGTATAACAGTTGCCTCTCCGAAGTCTTTAAAGGAGAATTTCTTTGACAACCATGACTTTACTATCTGAAGAAAAGGAACATCATTTGCTATTACTAATATATCATTGATAAATAATACAAGGAAAATGATCACACTCCTACTATCCTTCTTATATACACAGGGCTAATTAGCATTTAACACAAAACTAATTTCTCAGATTGTCTCGTAAAACCTAATATTCCAACTTGTTGATGCTTGCTTAAGTCCATAAATAGATCTGCCTGATCTCATAATCGTTTTGAGCAGCAATGGCAAGGAGTATCCTAAACCTAGAAATCAACTAAGTTTTAAAAGACCCTTAGGTATGCTTGAACCTAATACCGATGGAGATTTCAGGTAGGAGAGGCTCGCTTAAAGTAAATGAGCATCCAAGTCCAATCCTTGCCAAAATAACCATGGGCAGTTCAATTCGTTGTACGATAGACAATAATGATTTGAAGATTTTGTTCTTCTAATCGAGTGAAGTACTTGACGACCCTCAATTTAAAGCATTTACTTGTGTGGTAAAATATTATTAATTTATATGATAATCACCTAGACTAAGTTGGAGCAAAACCTTAATCTAGTTATCACATCATTTTCAATAACAGGAATTGAAAACTAAGTCATACGCATCATACTTTAATCAATTCATAGAAAATATCATTTCAATATATTATTATCACTCATGCAAAGTATAAGGATGGCTCTGATATCATTGTTCATTAATTAAGGAAGTTATTGAACATGCGAACTTGCACGATGGAAATTCAAAACTTAAGATTAACCCTAAAATATCTCCTAAGCTTGATATGTTAGACATAATCTAAATTGAAACGTTCCATAGATGCTTATATGTTTATTAAACTTAATAAAATAAACCAAGCATTTAAGATTTGAACATTACTAGTTGATGCGTGCTTTTCTTTTGGTGTGGCACTCCCTTTGAATAATTGAAAAGCACTTCACTAGCAGAAGCCTCCAAACAACGAAGGCCTCTATGACTAGTCCACATAGACCCCAATTGACCAAAACCACACGTAGAGGAAGAACTTGTTAGTTAATAAGCAGCTGTTGGACCACTTGAAGACCAACCCATAAATAAAATTGAGAATTCTTGCGAAAGCGGAGAAATACGTGGAGGATCTTGCAAAGAAAAGAAGTCAAAACTTAGAAAGAAAGGCTGAGCTGAAGTACGAAATAGAGGAGGAGGAGAGCTCCTTTTATAGAGAGAATGGGATCAACATGCTCCCCTTTCTAGTATTATGGGATGGGATTTCCGAACCCACATGCAGGTTGATCACGCGGAGCTCCAATCTCCACGGGTCAAACCTGCTCGACCAGTATGCTTGTATGTGTTGTGTGATGCTCCTCAACGGGCTTTCCTTGTCACGCAACTCCAGCTTGCGGGCTGTATTGGTGGGCCTACGCTGCCTTGCACTTGCTAGGGTACAGCCGATAGATATGTGGTAGGGCAAGCTAGTGCATGTTGGCTGCCCACGAGAACACCTCCGGTGCTCGTGAGACTACCACAAAGGCCCCACTCATGAACAACTCATGTTCTTGGGATCCACTCGCAAGGGGAAAAATTCCCTTTTATGCTGCACAAATTTATTTCTCAATAAATCATCTTTTAATTATTATTTGGTCCAACCAATTAATGATTTATCTAACAAGTTTGACTTTCCCTTATATTATTAGTATAAATAGATTCTATAAGTTCTTTACTTAGTTTAGTAAAAGATATAATATGTGTGACCTCATAGAATCTCGAAGTATAGAACCGCTAGAGGTTAACCTAAACTTGGCTTCCCATTCGAGAACATTTAGGATAAGTGTTCTTGATTAAAATGGAACTCGATAACTATAGAGGATCAAATGGGCTTTCTAACAAAGGCATATGATCCCCCGATACTCATAACGTCACGTGCTTGTGACTTGATCTTGTTCTGCAATAGTAACCCATACATTACATTCCTTCCATCAAGTTGAGCACCTTCCAGTTTCTTGAGCTTGGATTAAGTGTTACCTCATGTAATAGTCGTAGCTATCTTGGAATTAAATTTGTTCACGAAGAACACCACTCGCCTTTATGTATTGAGATTCACTAGAAACCCATTTTATCAATCTCATACCTTGATCAGAGGTTTATGAGTCTATCACTTCTACAAGAGGCCTTAAGGTACAACTCCCATTATATCCCTATATCAGGATCGATGAACATATACTCATAATCATCTGTGTCATTCTGATCACTAGGGTATTAATAAGTATGACCCAAAGTATAATAACTCAAACACAAGGTAACCACTATATCAAGCCTGAGGATACTCATATTACTATCGCAATAAGACATGACTCCAACACATAAGTTATTTCCAAGTAGCTATATGATAGATGTCTCCAATGTATTACCTTAATACATTCATGCATTAACTCAAGGTACCTCCTTCAGCTCGTGAGATCAGCTACTTTGACCAAACCCAATGAGTAAGCCTACACATGCTAGTTTATCTGCTTCATTGATGTCCAATTTCACTAAAAATATGAATAGGGATATTTAGACTTTTCATAGTAACACGTGTGCACTTTCACGCTATGAAATAGTAATGGACTTTGTCTTGTTATATCAATGAACATATACATATATATAATACCAATGAGATACATAATTTAGAAACAATAATCGATATATAACAAAGATGTCTTATTATTGATAAATAATAATCTGAAATTGTTTTTACATTAATGAATAATAAATACATATCACCATAGTTGTATCTAGGGCATGCATCATGTCTAATAGGAGAGGTCCCCTTAAAGTGAATGAGCAAGCAAATCTAATCCTTACCAAAATAATCACGGGTACTTTGATTTGATATACCATAGACAATTTTCATTTTAAGATTTTGTTCTTTTAATCGAGTTAAGTACTCGTCGATCCTCAATTTTAAGCATTCACACGTGTAATAAAAACATTGTTAATTTTACGATAATCACCTAGACTAAGTTTGAGCAAAATCTTAATCTAGTTATCCTACCATTTTCCATAACGGGAATTGAAACCTAAGTCATGCACAACATACTTTAATAAAGTCATATAAAATCACATTTCATTATATTATAATCAATCATTTGTAGCATAAGGCTGGCTCTAATACCATTTTTGGTTAATCTATATAGGTAATGAACATGCAAACTAGCATGGTAGAATTTCAAAAATTATAATTAACCTAAAGGGAACTCCTAAGTAGGGTATGATTGATATAATCTTGACTAAAACATTCCATAGATGCATTAGGTCTGTAAACAATTATTAAAAGAGATTAAGAATCTAAGTATAAAGCAATACCAGTTGATGCGTGTCTTTCCTTTGCTGCAATAGAGTGATCCCTTAGACAATTTTGATAAAACTCCATTAGCATTAGCCTCCAAAGTAGGAAAACATCTATGAATATTCCACACGAACAAAAAGAACTCCTTGAGAGGGAGAACTTATCAATTAACAAGTGGCTACTAGACCACTTGTAGACCAACCAAAAAATAATTTTGAATGCTCTTTTCCAAATAGGGAATAAGCCTTCAAAAAGATTCTTGTAAATAAAAGAGCAACTTCAGGAGAATCTTAAAATAATTTGCAAGAAATAAGTCTTCACTCTAGGAAGATTAGAAGAGAAAGGCTGATACGAAGTAAATTGAAAGAGGAGGAGATGACTCTTTCTTTATATAGGGAGAAGGGGAGAAAAAAAGCTCCCCTATTAGCAATGTGAAATGGGGAAATCCCCATCACACACACAGGTCAACACGTGGAGCTAGCATTGTAATGTAGTGCTTGCAGCCCACCAGCGTGCGCTAGCACTGCCTAGTAGTGTTAGCCACGCTGACACCCAATGAGAACACCAAGTGCTCACGTGGCAACAACAAAGGCCCTCCCGTGAATAACTCGTGTTTGCGAGGCCCACTTCTAATGGGTAAAAATCCCTTTCACCACATATTGGCATATTTATCCCTAATCCCTCTTTCAAAATGGTTTAACGAGTATAACTAATTAGTGGTCCATCCAAATAAACTTTACTACCCTTTTATTCATGGTATAGACCCCGTCTATAAGTTCTTTATTTGGTCTAGTGAAGGCATAATGTGTGTGACTTCATAGGATACCGAAATATAGAGCCGCTAAAGGTTAAACTAAACTTGGATTTCTATCTGGGAACCTTTAGGCTTAGTGTTCTAGAATGATATGGAACTCGATGACTCTAGATGATCAAATGGGCTTTCTAAAAAAGGCGTATGATCCCCTGATACTCCAAACATCATGTGCTTATGACTTGATCTAGTTCTACAATACTAACCAATACAATACACTCCTTTCATTATGTTAAGTACCATTCTTGTTATTAAGTTCAAATACAGTGTTAGCTCAAGTAATAACCGTAGCTATCCTGAAGATAGACTTGTCGAGGAACCTCTCATTTTTATTAATTGAGATTGACTAGAAACTCGTTCTATTAATCTCATTCTGTGATTAGAGGTTTATGAGTGTGTTACATCTAGAAGAGGTCTTATGGTACAATTCCCATTATATCACAATATCATGTGATGGATCTCACATTGACTACTCGGCATACCAACAAGCGATCATCATTATACCTGTAATCATATATATCATCCTAATAACAAGGTAGGCATAAGTATGACCCAAACTATAGCAACTTCCGCACAAAGTAACTAGTATCTCAGGTTTGAGGATATGCGTATTGCTACTACAATAGTAGTGACACTAACATGTATAACTACATCTTAGTGTCTATCTTATAGCATCTCCAATGTATCACCCTAATAAATTCATATGTTAACTCAAGGTATCACCTTCAACTCGTGAGATCGGTTGCCGGGATCCAATCCAAGGACTAAGCCTACACATGCTAATTTATCCACTATATTGATGTCCAATCTCAATGAAAATATCACTAGGGATATTTAGAATTTTCGGTAATTACACATGTATGCAGTTCTCACTCCATGTGTGTGTAGTTATCACTCCTAAATAATCCTCTTGATAGAACCAGGCTCTGATACCAATTGAAGGAAATAGTCATCTAAAGCATAACTGTGAAGGCATAATTACCAGTTTAAATTTTCTCGAATTTGAGTTGGATCTTCTCAAGAATCATTGATAGGATTTCAAAACAATATGCTATTAAAGCTCTCAAGTGGAAGCTCTCCTATATAACGTGAAAGAACTTCTATCGAATCGAGAGCGATGCTAGCCGAATAAACGAAGAACAATCAAAAGAAAACTCCAAAACTCAATTCCCATAATGTTGAAAACGTGTATGTATATTTATGGTGGTTGTACACATTTTTTTAATTAGAATTAGGTTAGGTATTGGGTTTAATTTTGTATTTATATCCTAATTAACTAATTAGGTTTAGATTAATTTTAATTCTAAATTGTTCCCTTAATTTATAGTTTAATAATTAAACCACTTAGTTTAATTCCTTAAACAAATTTAAATGTCATCTTTTATAATTTGCAAATTAACGTCATGAAAAAATTAAAACCTTACATTTAATCAAATTTAATGTCATACTATATATATTAATTCAATTAACTGAACTAGCTAATTAATTATTTTAACATGACAACTTTATTGATTAAATTTAATCAATTTTGATACATGAATTTATTTAATTATCAATTAAATAAATACCATATATAAATATATTTAATCAACTTAATTTTACTTTAATGAATAACATAATATACGTTATACCATACCATTAACTAAATTACTTGGAGTTATATAGATTATTCGGTTACATTGACTTTACATGTCAATTAATAATCAATTCTTCATTAAGTCTTGTAACATTGCATGTACAAGAAATCTCAGATCAATAGTTCTAAGTTCACTATCTTTTGGGTCTATCCATATGTTGGTAATGGAATTCACCCATAAACTGTAAGAGGATTCTAGCAAACCATTACAGCCCCTAATTGGGACAGAGTACAGCCATCTATTAAAGATATTAAACCCAGTAATTATCTGACAAAGTCCTTTGCCAACTGACATCAATTTTACAAATAAGAGGCATGGTGTTTGTCACCCCCTTATGCAGTTCATCGTATTTCTTGATCTTGAATAAAATGATAAAATAAGTCAATGACTTATTGGACATCCTTATCACTTTTATTCATCAATTAGCCGGTGATTCATTTCTATTTATCAAATCAAATGGCAATCCTATCACTTTAACACTACTACTAATGTGGTCATGAAATATACCGAGCATACCCATACTTGTAATCCAATATTTAAGGACCCGTAAGTAATATACTACATCATACTCAATATCACAGCAGCAATAAGTTGAAATCAAATATGAGGACAATTAAGACTCACTCAGCAAATTATCTATGACATCCAAGCATGTGACTTTGCTATGTGGATTGGTCCAGCCCATGTTCCTAACATGTGCACATGTTCATGATCTATTTTACTAAGTGACATTATAACTGCATTGCTATAGATCATCCAACATACAAGTCTTTCGTTTCATTCATTCCATGATTAAAATAGACTTGGGACATATATGATTATCAAACAATGGATACTCTACTCATATCATAGAACAAGATATAAATGCAATAGATTATTGCCTTTATAATGTGACACTATATGAACTAATGCCTTTAGAACAAGGGCACATCAACAATTCTAACAATCTTCTACTTGAACTAGTTCATAGTAGGCATTGCCCTAATCTTTATAGATTTGACCTAACCTTAAGCTCCACCCACGATTGACTTTTGGTTAGACAATCAATGACATTACTCTTATGTTAACCCCATATATTGACATGTCATATTATATACTAAACACATGTTCAAACTTTGTTACTGGGTCTCTTTAGCTTGTGAATTATCCCCCATTTTGTCAAGGAAAAACATCAAGTATGACTAGGATTTATCCATCCTAACTTACTTATGCACTTTCTAGTCCAATCATCTCCCGTTGTATCATGACATGCTACTATGTGCTCAGCTTCTGTTGCAGAATTAAAAATATTGTGTATAAAGCTCTCAAATCATATAATAAGCAATCTTAACAAAACTAGAATGCATCTAGCCTTTAGGTAAACTGATTGGATCAAATCAAACTTTATAGATTTCTATCCTTAAGGTCATTCTCTTGGATCCGATCTAGCAACGAAGATTTGAATCCCAAAAGAATGTCATGATTTTGCCTCAAGCTCTCATTGCAAAGTATTCACTAAAAGTTTAGTGAACTACTTCCAATTAACTCAATCATAACTATACTATCTTAATATAATTTTTGAAAGTGTTAACTTGTTCGCAAGGTTTCAACTTTAATAACTCCTAGGATTTTTTATTTAATAATGAAGCTAAAAACCTTATCTCCCACTTTCCTACCGATAAGATATAAGTTCAAAATACAAACAGGTGTTGTCAATACTGCTTATCTAATTAGAAAAGTTGTGACCACTGCATGTATGTAGTTACGATGTAGTTTTAAAAGATATCGATCCCACAGGGAAGTACTAGCTCTAAAGATCAATAAGAAAAATGGAATAAAGAAAATAAAATATTTTTGGATTTTGGTTGGGAGGATTAGAATGATGAATGGATAGATATATGTATGGAAGACTAGAAATTCTAAATATATAGATTTTTCCTATGAAATAAGTAAAGCAGAGAAAACATGCGAGTTCAACAAAGATGTTAAGATTCACTAAACTAATCTAACAGACTCGGTTCAAAACACCCAGATGTTTAATTATTCATCGCAGAGAAACACATGAAATAACTTTTCTAACCTAGCGCAAATGAATTAAGACAATTATATAAACCTGGACAACGTCAATACTATGCTTAGTCCGGGTCGCTCTCACATAGCCATATTTAGCAAATTACCATTCCAAAAATGTTAGCTCACTAAACAGCGTTATATCACAGATCCAATGATTATACATGATATTGTTAACCTCGAAACTACTCATAAAATTAACTCCAATGCGTATAACTTTATTAATATAAAAGACTTAACACAAAATACGCATTATTACACAAAGACATATCATAAACTTCAAAATATAAAGTATAAGTAGAAAGCAAAGCAAAGTTGTAAGGTATGCAAGTGAAAGCTAAAATTGATCAATCTGTATCAACTCTTTAATGGGAGTCGTCACTTCCCGCAATTCCTAAGTCTGCTTTGAATTTGCTCTCGGCCTATACAGAACCTTCTCTAGGATGCTATTCTTTGTGAATATCGAACAAACGAATATTGAAGAATGAAAACTTTTATTGATAAGTGATTTGCAAGTACACTTATACAACAATCGCTCGAGAATATAGAGAAATCTAGTGATCAAAACAAGGATTTGAATCACTTAAACATTTTCTCA